>JBBUKS010004011.1:0-12797 GCA_038050645.1 Hedychium gardnerianum | reverse complement strand
CCACGTATCAGATATTAAACTGATAAGAACAGATACTACACTTGATCTTAGCCAAAAGGCCGAGAAAGGTATGATTTACCACGCTGCCGGCCCTTTTTTTATAGAAGCTTCTCCGCTCGAAGTGTTGCGAATCCTAAGATGTGGGACTAAAGAGAACCATGGCAGAATGCATGCATTCGTGTCTTATGATTTACCAGAGAAACGAATATTTTTTATATATAAAACAACCGGAGAAAACTACTCAGTATATCTTGGAGTAGATATTTGTTTCAATTTTAGCCTTTATTTGGGTACAACTATTTAAAATTTGAATTTCACGAACGAATTCTCCTGGATTTTAATTCAAAGTTAACGTATTAAAGATGGTCATTTCGGAACATTGCATACCTTAATTGTGTAAAATTATGATTTTGGCTCTTTTGAGATGTTTCAGATCTCAATTATATATATTTATAATTCTGATCTAAATCAACGTACGCAAAATTTACCAAGCTGATCTTCAAATCAGATATTTTTTTGATAAAAAAATTGCATTTTTAAGTACCTTCTAATTTATGTGGTTTATTTTGATTTGCGATTTTAAATCTTAATTATACACAAAGTTGTAAATTTACCAATTAACTCGTAAAAAACGATATATTACGGCATGTTAATTAGATACAGTAATGACGTGATTTAGTAAATACACCAAAATTATATAAATATCAAATTGTACTAGTATTTCTAGGTTGGAGGACCAAATTAAAGTAAATTTTATGATTAGATAGCAACAGTAAGAACAATGTATCTCCTAAAATCTCAGAATTTAGTGTGCTCCATGGCACTAGCAAATGAATCAGAAAGAAAGAAGGTAACATAACTATGCAATTCCCAGCACAGATAACAAACATCAAAAATTTCTAATTATTTCTTGCCGCCGTTACAAAAATCATCGCTAATAAGTTCTGACTCCGTCTAGAATTAGATTGGATAGGTCCATGGAAATTGAAATGATTGAAGATGCTTTGTGTCCGAACTCGCGAGTCTCTGAGTACTCAAAACATTCAATTAGGATAGCTCATATTTTTATAGAGAAAAGGTCAAGTAAAAAAAAAATGAGTTACCTTTTAGCTTATACATCTAGTATCAGAAAATTTTTCCTATGGGTTTCAACTCCCTTGGCAAATGATCATAGTTTCCAGAGTCTATATTTGACTGGAACAAAGGCATCTTTCCAAAATTCTGGAGGACGCCGGTTGCCAAGTGCTCCATGTTCGGTGTCAGCATCACATAGTTCGGATCTGCTCTTTGATAACTATATCAGGTCAAAACAAATGATGCGTCAGTGACTAAAAAGTGTTTTAGAGGCATTTGAGGTGGAGACAGCTTTATGTTCTGTATCAACAATTTCTCTATGAAATTGTGGGCTTTCAATATCATTATAATAATCCAAGTGATATGACAGAATATGGTAGAAGACAGGTAAAGACCTGGGTTCTCTTAGATCTTCAACACGAATTCCAAATCCATAAGAAGTTGTTCCGCGCGAATGATCATTGTTTGCTACAAGAAACAACTGAAGGGATTAATTTCATCAGGAAAGTCAATGCTTATGTATTCCTTTCTCCATTGTTGATCTGTAAGAAACCAAACAGTCGAGCAGAATGAACATTCCAGGTAGGGATTTTTAGAGAAAAAACCAATTACCTGTTATACTGAATGTGAAGGAAGGTCTCCACCAAGACTTGAATGCTAAAGCTACTGAAGAGGTCAATGGACCCAATTTTCCCTGCATCAAGGAATAGATTCACAATCAAGGGAAATATAATCACCTGAAACTAAGGCACAACGCCTCACTCACCTTCAATAGGAAGTTCTTATTAGCTTGCCACGATGCAGCTAACTGGAACGAGGAACTATCACCAATGCTGGATGATTTTACTTCATTGATTCTTTGAGATAAAGCATAGTTAGCGTCTTGGTATTGAAATGATAACTTTAATGAAAACCTGCCACTGCAAAGTATGAGTGCAGTATTGCGATATACCTCGTCCTCAACTCAAAGCCAAAGTCGATATAATTTGTAATGCCAACTATTTCACTTTCTTCAAATGGATTCTTCACCTGCGTGACACAATGAGGTTGAGTAAATTGATTTTTCAAATATAACACATAATTTCAAATCCATTAGATGCTATTTTGCTAGGCAATGAAAGCAGGCCTGCAACATAACCATGATAAACCGTACCGGAATTTTAGAACCACAATGTAATACTCGACCATGAACATTGTAAATTTGTAACTGACATGCAGGTGTACAGTAAGTTGTAAGACAAAATGAGAATACATGTTTATTTTGTATTTTGTTACAAAGCTGTAACTTCAGCAAACGTATGGAAGTCCCATAAGTTAGTTACAGTTAAATTTCTAGGTCTAACTGTCAGCATAAAGTCAAAGGTTCATCAAGAACTTCTCAATTTAGAAACACCAATGTGATGAAAATCCCAATGAAAAGAGAAGAAAATAAAGCAACACCTATAGAGCTCTGCAATAGCGAGCTTGACAAAATTAGGTTTTTGCATGTCAATGAATATTCTGAAGAGCAAAAATGGTAATTTTATCAATCTACACAGTCAGGAGTTAAAATTTATCTTTCTTTCCATGCGCAAGCCATTCACTAATCACTAAATTTATATTTTAATGTATATGATGTAGTAAACATTTTATCGATTTAAATTTTCATTAGAGAACAAGAGAACAAAATTTCATGTAAAGAATCACTTATTGATGACTACCTACGATTCAAGTCAAAACAATGTGGTCCTCTTAACACTATTACAGTTAATATAAATGCCAAAATTACAAATACAAGAATTGCTACTAAGAGTTTGACTGTTTAACACGTATAAGGAATTCAGTCTGCTCCAAGAGATATTGAGTTATATATTTTGTCATAATCAGCAACTGATAGTATGAAAAACTACATAATGCATACCCTTCTTTGAACCACAAGATGCTGATAGAAAGATGCAATTAGCTGCACAAAAGAAATGAGACAAATAGTTACAGAATATATTGAGTCACAAAAGAATTACATCTGCTTACATATAATCAAAGAAGAAATGTTGATGTGAATGCCAAGCAAATAGTACAAGTATGTGGGAAAGTGACAAAGGAAAAATTATTTTCATCAACCTCATACAATGAAGATTAGATGGTATAGCTTCCATATAGCATATAGTGATGCATACCTACATTGCAATTTAGGTGGAAAAACTGTTTTCATTGCCCTCATAGCATAATAGATGGTAGATGTTCCTTTATATATCTACTATAATTGATGCAAAATATTCATAGTTCATAGTCCTCCTACTAGGAAGAAAGAACATTAGATGGTAGGTGTTCCTTTATATATCCGCCACGATTGATGCTTAAAATTATTAACACCTAACTAATTTTTTGTCAATCTTTTTTTATTTATTTTTGTATCAAATAATTCCATTAATCGTTATCATCATAAAAAAGAAAAGTTCCAAAATTTCCATATTTAGATTAACTTGTTTAGTAATGACTTTAAGATAATTACTCATCAGAAAACATCAAAGAATGTCATATAACCAGAATCCATCAAAATTTTATCTATTGTTCTCAAACTTTGGAAACGAAAACCAGATATATTCAATCACACAATATACTGCAGCCCAAGAATCAACCGTCATTGCTAACTAATTAGCAGTGAGTCATTTATCTGTATGCATAATAGTTAGAGATGAACAAGAAAGTAACAAACCTGTGAGTTCCTGGCTAGTTCAAGGCTGAAATTGTATGAAGGGCAAAGAGGGCTCCTCGAACCAATATCATAACCAATTGCACAACTCCAGTTATTAAGATCCTTAAAGCACACCCTTTTATTTTCGCCTAAGAAATAAAAAATTCAATGGTATTACATGACAATATTTTCAAATTAAATTGAAATCCAAATATTAAAGAATTTCCTTAAATCTTTACTAGAGTATCTGATCAGGTAATCAATGGAAAGTACATGAGGCTAAAATTTACTTTGTTGATGTAATTTTTTAGATTTTTTTAATTCGTGTGACTGAGTGACAAAATATTTAACCAACAAAAGTATAGGGTGCAGGAATTGGAGATCCCAATCACAATGTCTAAAAAAAAAGAAGAAGCTGAATTGAGCCTCTCAGGTAGTTTGGGGATATCAAAGATTTCCATGCTTTCATTACAGTTACATCCTGCATTGGACAAAACTCCTATATAGTTAGGGTACGTATTCTTCATCATCCTAAAAGACATGTGCAATTAGCCTTCTAATGAACTGTAGCCAAAATTGCCTAAGGCCACACCAGAAAAAATCATAAGAAAATATTCATGAAAGCACAATTTGCTTATATGCTAAAGCAAGATTGACAACATATCTTCCAATACTCACCAGTCACCAGTGTTAAAACAAACACAAGCATGTTGATGGGCATTACGCCAATCTATCTGATTTTGTATCTTATGTGACAGATTTTTGCAGATGAGACTTTGTTGACAATTCCTTCTTTCCCTCCTTTTTATTTGCTATTTTTTCCTTTTCTATTCCTTATAGCTGGATGACAGTAAGCATCCAATTTATGCTGGCAGCATGAAAAATACTATAGGCTAACTTTACTCCACATCAAGTAAATCAAATAAGGTATAACAAAATAATTCATCATACTTGCTGTATATGTCATGGAGAATGAGGAAACATATTTTTATTTTAGTATGAAGTATTCATATCTAAAAACTAAAGGAATAAAATTCAGATTAAAATCAACTTACAGACCGACTTGAATAGCACTCCAGCACTTAATCTCCCTGCCCTTCCTATAAGCCATGTGTTGAATGGAGTTTCACTGGACACTAGAACAATGTATCAATAGTACTACATAATCAGAATTATGTAAGAGTAGAAAAAGTTTGAAAAAAGATTAACAAAAATAAACAAATGAAAGACAACAGAAGCACATCTGCATAAGTATACATCATGAAGCAATTATTTCACTAATAGAAATTGTTGGAATGATAAGCAAATTCTCAAATTCAGATATAAAGGCTAATGAAATCTCTGGTACATGCCTTGTGAAAGCAATATGCAAAGATATCACAGTCTACACAGTCATGCAAGCACATTAGAAATATTGCACAAACAGAATAGCAGTACATGTTAAGTCACAAAATTCTTCTTTTTTTCTCTTTTTTTTTTCTTGAAGTATGATGCTTGAGTACTTACGCCTAGTAAATAACCATAAAGTAAAAGAAGATTTTTCAAAAAAAAAAAATAATAATAATAATAATAACATAATTGCAAATCCATAAGGTTTATCCATTGATGTTATTAGGTACTGTTTATCTGTGCTGGCCTTTATGGAATATGGATGATTTGGAAGCAAAAGTTGACAGTACTGTTTTTGCACCATATTAATATTTAATAGGCATGGTACCATGTATTATACATCATCCTCGTCATCAAGCTATG
The DNA here is from genome assembly GCA_038050645.1 of Hedychium gardnerianum. Lineage (NCBI taxonomy): Eukaryota > Viridiplantae > Streptophyta > Magnoliopsida > Zingiberales > Zingiberaceae > Hedychium > Hedychium gardnerianum. Next base: position 7,297 of record JBBUKS010004011.1, on the reverse strand, counting down.
TTTGTTCAAATGGGGTTGGCACTCTGTATTATACATATATGTTTGATCATCATCTAAACTAACTAGCACATCAAACCCAGTCGATAGGTTTCTATTAGGTAACAATGTTTCTATTAGGTGGCGAACCAATGGCCTAGAAATATCAAATTTTACATGCACATTTTCATTGGTAAATCACCAATTTTGGATGAAAGAAAATTCAGAATACATATTAATAACTGGTACTTACATGGAAATGGCATAAATGTGCTGCCAATGGATAGCCTTTCTGACCCATATCTCATTCCCATAAAACCATAATCTTCTGGGAGCAATCTGCACATGTAAAACAAAACCTAAGAGCTGATGATTTATGAAGTAGACAACAATTTTAAATAGACACTTCAACAATACTGTCAGCAAATATATTAAAATCACTGAGAGCCAGAGAGAAAGGTCGAATTTGATAGATAAAAATTCCTAAGGAAAGTAGCTTGATAAATCAAGTATTGCACTAGGCACAATATGTGCACAAACTAGAAACAAAATTGAAGATGATAACAAAAAAAAATTGATGGACCCAATTTAGAGATTATAAAGCATCATGATTTTTTAACATGACAGGTGATGGAAGGTACCTCTCACGTTTTAGCAAGGGAAATACTCCAAAAGCTCCAATTTGATACTTAGAAATGTAAGAGGAAACCCTCAAGCGTAATGTGCTACAAAAAGATGGTGTAAGATGAAATCTGCATCTCTAAAGAAATTTATTAATAACCCACAAAGAAACACTGTAAAGATGGATATTCTTACGGATCATTTGTGGACACCAAAAGATCTATAAAGGTATTAGGATTATCCAGGTCTCTGTGCAATGAGCAGAAACTCTTCTAAAATCCATTGTGGAAATCAAAGTTGGCAATTTGACATGTTATATAACAAAATAATAACTACAACCTTTGCCAACGAAACAGTGCCTGTCCTTCCATGCTCCCCCCAGAAGTTTTATCCAGTGAGTCAGTCACCTTATACCACTTAAGGAAGAATGTTCAATTTTGCATAAAATTCTGTTCATTCACTACTTTAACAATATTATCCAGCTCGTAAATCAATTTTGATATGTAAAGAGAAGGAAAACTTAAGTTTTATTGTGCTTTTCTGCAAGATGTAAATGGTATGAGTTAACTAAACATAAACAAAAAGACTTGTGCATGAAGCACACAATGGAACAGAGATTAACATTGTTCTTAGTTTTTCTTTCAAGTGATATTGCCCATGAAAGTTCACATTTCTAATTTTTAACAGTCAATTAGTTTTTCAGCCCTCCATATGAGTAATCCAAGAGGTAAAAAAAACAGGTTACCAATATCACACATCCCTATCAGGAGGAATAGGTTTGGTAACTATTAGTAAAACATAAGTTTGGCGACCACCAAATGCAAGTGTAGAAAAGATCCACCAGTAACATGCCACTTGCAGAAGATGATCCAGTTTTTCAACTGCTACATAAAGTTCTTCCTCACAAATAGCTAAGAGATTTCCTGCATGAAATACAGATAACTTCTGAAACTTACTGTAAAATGACAAAAACTAAACCCAGCAATAGCATGTCATCCCAGGATAGCACATAAGTTTGTTCTGCCTTTCAAGGACATGATGAGTTATTCTGAGTGGAAATAATTACTATTATTTGCTTATTCACAACTACTAAGAATGTCACTGTAAAATAGATATCCTCATTGGAACTCTATACAATATCAGTTTCAGCAAGAATGAACTGCATGTAGCAAAGTAGGAGGATTCCATTAAATAATATATAAATGACAATAACTTCAGGGAAAGCTTGTTGAGCATAAGGTTGGGTTAATAGCTTCCTAAAAATCTTAGTCAAGGAGATAAGAGCACCATGAAGCTACCATTTATATTATATATTTGCAATAAGGAACTTAGCAGATCCAACTACAAAGTTAAAATAATATATATATATATATCAAATTTTGTATTCATTAGCCATGAAATGCAAAGACTTCTGAGGATACTGTTGCAATTAAATCTACATTAGGATCTTCCAGTGGTTTTAGCATAATCAATGCATTTAGACGATTTGCTTTTTCAAAGTAATCCTCAAAAAGACAATGCAATGCAAGTTTCCCAAACATCAAGTCATATGCCGGAACAAGCATCCTGAAACATTATAATCAAAATAAATTCAGTAGAATACAACATCACCAGTCAGCTAACCAAAAAAATCACCAGTTCACAATAACAAGTAGATCCTAGCAATTAACATGAAGACGGCTAATCTTTGATAAATAGCATTCAGTTTAGGTCTAGATTTAAAAAAGCAAGCAGCTTCACACAGTCATATGTGAAATAAACAGCTATTTCCCCTCGGAAATGGTACTTCCACAGTGTAGGGAGGGGAAAAAAAATCATCTTTCTATAAAAGAGGAACAAGCATCACTAAATACACCATGCATTCATAGTCAGGTGTCCGCGCCTAGCTAATCCTAGCGGTAAACGGCCTTTCCCTGGTTCACCTACCGGATAAATTCGAAACACAGCACACAGAAGCCGACCTACAGAATATTCATCCTATTTGAGATTCAAACTCTGTCCTCGTATTGTTCCTCTAAGCGCTTTACCACTCAAGTGAGTGTTCCCTTTTCTAAACCATCTAACGAGAGGTACAAACACCAGTAATTAATCTTTCCTGACACTTCAGTATCGATTCTCTGTCTCAAGGATTGACAGTAACGACAGCAGAATTTTATCTCAATTAACCACATCGAAACCAGTAAAAAGAAGCGTTCATTCAGTTACATAATGGCTGCTCGACCCAGCAACGACAAAGGAAACGAAATCGCGTGAAGATGAAAATAAAAAGCGATCCGGGGAGGAGGAAGCGGGCCTGGTCCGAGCGGCGATCGGAGGGAAGTCGAAGATGGGAGGAACCAGCACCATGGGAGGGGGCTCTTCCTTGGCGATCAAATTCCCCATCTCTCTCCTTCGAATGCCGGCTCTCTTCTTCTCCTTCGAATGCTGGCACTCTTCTCCTTCGAATGCAACTTCATCTAATCGCCATCTGCTTCCATCCCGCATCCATCGCTAGACCCACGGCCCGTTCTACACAGCAGCGATGAAACTCTGGTCAAATCCCGTATCCATTGCTAGACCTACCACCCCCTTCTTTTCACACATCGCCTAGAGTTAATAATATTTTTATTTTTATTTTTATTTTGCTCAAATTATTTATAAACATTTATAATTTGTGATTCTGTTGCTAGCCGGGCCCACCGTGACATTTATCCTCTCCCTTCTCTGCCCGCGGCCAGCCGTGGACGCGGCGGCGCAGACCCGCTCGACAGACGCGGAGAGCTCGGTGATCTCCGCCTTCTTCGGGGAGTGCAATTCATGATGGCTTCTTTCTCATGCATATATATCGAACAAAGTCACAATATTCCTTGTATACCATCATGCCGTGAGATATTTTGAAAGTTTATTCTTTTTCATGTGATATGAGGAGCATGCTTTGGAATGCTTCACGCTTACTCTTCAAAGCATGCACCTTAGACATATGGATGCTTCCGAAAAGCACTCGTCATGAGTACATTGACCATAAGTACCCTCGACCATAGATCGATCTTGATGCTTGCACCGAGAATATATGCATGATCATGTTATCAGATTCCTATGGTCTTGTTTAATTTATGCCTCTGTAAGTTTTGGGTGTAATCAGATTCACAAGTTGCATACTGATATACATGCATGGTTAAAGCTAGGTCTGCTAAAGAACATTTGAACCATTAGAATCTGATTGATCACCTTCTGCATTATAAACATTCTCTGCAATTTTCTCTTGGGTTCTCATTGCCCTTTTCTCTTACGAGACAAAAGGCTATTGATTACTCATGGCCTTGAAAGGCAAGAGAGGTCAGGGCCACAATTTACCTACTCCGAGTTGGCATATATATGATGCTCCTGTGTATATGTTTGAAGTGGAATCTCGAAAGTATGTCGTCCCTTGTGCTTCCTTCACTTATCTTGCCTTCCACTCACACCTTCACTTTGCATGCCTCTCACGCAGTCCCTTTAAAATGATTGGAGAGGATGAATGCACCACATTATATTATTATATTATACCAAGGATACCTCATGCACATCAAGCTATTATTTGCAAGTAAAAGGTTATAGTTCTTCCCGAAAGAATAAGCTATGGAAAAAAAGAGACACTCGGATCTCTCCCACAACTATCTCATATATATTGTTAAAAGTTATTTGAGTAGAGAGTGTAATTAGCGCTAGTAGCATACATATATGCTTGCATTAGCATCTTTAATTTTCAGATGGATTGTTCAATAAGATCGATCATTGTGACAACAGTCGTTTAACTTGACCATCTTCTAACGATTCTAATCCCTTCTCATCACTCAATTAACATGATACCAACAGACAGGTTTGCGTGCACGTACTTTTCCACCGGCAATATCCTTACGATTCGCATGAACTTTGCAAAGCTCAATCGAGTTGAAAGGACGACAACTGGATGATAATTTATTTCAAATGGATAATTAGTCGAAGAAAAAAAACACTGCTAAATATCCCCTCAATCAGCAACCGTCCACGTCATGTCTCCCTCGAAGATCCAATGGCATACCTCGATCTTTCCGGGGGAGGACCCCAGCGCCAGGAAGGCCCCGTGGGTCGCGCTCCAAGCCGACGTGTCAAGGTGACAGATGGCGACACCACTGTTGATCTTGTGCTTGGATTCGACGCCTAGGATCTCCGCCACGTAGACTCGCACACGTGGCACCGAATGGCAGTAATAGACCAGATACGGGAAGAGGCTCTGGTGGCACGACACCGACTTGGTGACCTTACCGCCGTTCACCCCCTTCACTCTCCCGATGCGGATGCTCCCGTTCGACCCCGCCGTGCTCTCGGTGCTCCGCGCCACCGCGTTGCTCCCCAGCACCTCCACCACGAAGTCGATCATGTCCTCAGCCGACTTCGAGCACTGCTTCGTCTCCCCGCGGCTCGGCTGCCTCTCGCAGTCCGCTAACGTGTCGCCCACCGCCTTCCCCAGCGCTGTATCCTCCGCGATGCCGAAGACCCGCCTAACATCGGCGGCGGAAAACGGGATCCGCTCCGCGATCGACCGCGGCAGGAATGACCTCGCCGGAAGCCGGTCTCGGATGTCCGGCATCAGCATCACATTGCCGCTCCGCAGGTCGTGCTCCCGGAAGAACTTACCGGGTTCGACCTGCCAATGCCGCGCCGCAGCCGCCGGCAGTTGGCCAGCCGTGTGGTTGCGGTAGTCTTGGAAGTCGATGCCGGTCTTGGAGTAGACGTTGAACGTGGGGTTGTCGCCCTCGTAGCTTCTGAAATTGATCTCGTGGGTGTCGGACCCCTCCCCGTACCCCTTGAAGGTGTCGCTGCCGGAGTTGGAGTGGCCGTATAAATCGAAACCCGCGGTGGCTGTGTTGCCTTTCTTGGCGTAGGAGGTGAAGGTGTCTGAGCCGACGTTGGCGTCGTTGCGGTAGCTCGCGAAACTCTCCGAAGCAGAGTTTCCGTTGTCGCCGTAGGAGCGGAAGGTGTTCACCGGGACGTTGCCGTCGACCCCATAGTTAACGAAGCTATCGTTGGCAGCGTTGGCCTCCATGCCGTAGCCGGTGAATGTGGAGCCCAGAACGTTGGTTTCCGTCGCATATCCATTGAATTCAGAGACGACGCCATTGCCGCCTTTTCCATATCCGGCGAAGGACTCGTCACCGGCGTTCGAGTCCTCCGAGTACGTCCCAAACGACTGGACTCGGCCGTTGGCGCTGGCTTCATAGTTGGTAAACTTGAGATAAGGTCCGTTGGTATCGACGCCGTAGGAGGTGAACTCCCCGGCGCCACCGGTGGCGGCGGTGGCGTAGCTGGTAAAGTCAGCGGTGACAATGTTTCCGCCGGTGGAGTAAGCCTTGAAGGAGTCATTGTGGTCGACGGAGTCTCTGCTGTAGCGGCGGAAGGTGTCGATGGGCGTATTGAGGGACTGAGAGTAGTTCTTGAAGGAGTCGAAGCCGGCGGTAGCGTCAGTGCCGTAGTTGGTGTAGTTAGACCATTCGTAGTTGGAGAAATCGGAGGGAGGACTGGTTCCGTCCAAGACGGTGAGGGAGGGGGAGCAGAGGAGGTGGGCGGTGGAGCAGAGTTGGGGGAGGCGGGAGGATAGGGCGGCGACGTTGGAGGTGGTCAAGAGGTTGGAAAAAGTGGCGGAGTCGAGGGCAGAGAGGGGGGAGAGCTTCGAAAGGAGGAAGTTGGGGTGGGGGTGGTTGTTCGGAATCCGGCGATTCCAATAACGGATGAGGGAGGCTCTGGCAGAGAACGGATTGGAGGTTTCCTCAGATGATGACATTGGAGGCGCAGGCGGCGCCACATGACCAGAAACTGAGTACTCCGGGAACTGTAAGATAACAAACAGCAGGAGAAAAGCCCGAGCGGGGCAACCAAGGGGAAGAGAACCCGCCATGGGAGAGGAGAGGAGGTGTGAGGAAGATAGTAGAAAGCAATAATCCCACCTCGTTGGATTGCAAGTTGGATGTTGGAGTAGGAGACTATAAATAATCGCTCCCACAACATCACAGAGATCGCGTTCGTTTGCGATTTCGTCGATGTAGTTTAATAATGTAAATGAACAAGATGTGACTTTGTCTCTAAGAGAGATTTTTAATAGAGGCTCCCTTCAATTCAAACCGTTGCGTTTGAGGTTTGATGGAATACTAGCCATTCTTCAATCGAACTGCAATTATCGAACGGCTACGTGCATACGACTCATGAAGGGATTTTATATTTCCTCCACAGAAACATAGTCCAAAGTAGGGGGTGGATAGCCTCTTTGGTGAGACACTCTGATCAACACCAATCACAGGGCATTTTTTTCCAATGGAATTGACACTCTTAATACTCTTTATCACTTTAAAAAATTCACCATGAGTTAAAAAAAAAAAACAAGATTTTATTTAATAAGATTCAGATTTTCTAAAACCTCATTAAATGAGATTTATATTTTGTCTCGAGATTAAAAGGTGCGTTTAACAATGAAATAAACACGTACAAATGTATTAAAGACATCAATTTTCAAATACCAAGAAGAAAATCATCAAGAATACCATAGTTGATCAAACCTTTCAAATTCCTGTGTAGATTTATCCTTTCTGAATAGATTAGTCTTTCCCGAGCAGTCCCCACGGGATGAGCTATTGGCTAGTGCATGAGGTGTTGTCACAATGAGGTCTAGGGGTCAAATCCTGGCTAGTAGCCAGGTTCCTGCCCCCCT
>JBBUKS010004000.1:0-12797 GCA_038050645.1 Hedychium gardnerianum | reverse complement strand
TTGGAGTTTTTTATTCATTTTTCCTGCACTTAGTTGTTACATTTGATTTTGGTACTTTAGCTTCATTCAATTCTTGCTTACAAAGTGTTTGATGAAATATTTTTTACAGTAGTGTTGCTTTAGTCATGCAATTTTCTTTGATTCAAATTCCTGCAATGTTTTCTTTATGTGTTTCAAGTTAGTTGAGCTTGTTAATTGGTTGTGGATCATTTCTCTATTGATTTCATTGTGATCATAGATTTGTTTCATTTCCGTTGTCAAGATCTTGGTTAGGTGTTTAGTTTTTCATCAATTGCAATTGTTCACTTGAATTGATCTTAGGATTTAGTTGAACCCCCAAAACCCACGGACACTTTGTCTAGAAATTAATATTTACCATCGTGTTCTTCGAGAGACGATCTGGGTCATGTCTCTATGTTATATTAGTGTAGTGAGATTTGGTAATTAAATTGCAACTGTAGCATGACACAGCAAATGGGTTATCACTAGCACCATTATACCCTTAACCTCGCATATTATGAATTTCTAGATTATATCTTGTGAGGACATCACATATTTCTTTCTTAAGTTTTGCAGTTGTTGTGTCATGAACATGCACAATTTAGAAAAATGTTCTCATAGAAAACCATGGACATCAACAAATCTCAAAATTATAATTATATGTTCTTTGTTAGATGCATCCTTCTCTTCATCTATCAAAATTTAAAACTTAGAATCTCCAATTTCATCATGGATCTTATTTCTGACTCTATTATCAATAATATGTAAGATCTCTTTTTGAACTTCTAGTGAGGTATACTTTAATTTGCATTTCTCGGAGCTTTCTCTAAGATGACATCGTCAATACTATCATTCCATTTTCCCAAAAGTTTTAGCATCTCAATGAAATTACCATGATTTTGGGAATCTGAAGATTTATCATGACCACTCAATCCACATGCTTGCAAACTAAGCAAATATACGTTCTCAATAGTTGTTGCAAGCCTGAATTGATTCTTTTGAATATGTTCAGAAGATTTTTGATTCATAGCTTTATCTACATGTTGAGTTATATTCATCAAATCAACAATAATTTTTATAGATTTATTATGCACCGACTTAAAACTTCCTATGTGAGACAAAAAGACACACTTGGCTCCATCATTAAGGTGTTTCAAATTTTTAAATCCTTCAATTATAAATGTAGATTGTTGTGCTTCACTTAATTCAAAAAGGTAGTACGAAAAATAAAATATTGCATCTCTTGAAGGAGATCACTCTAATCATGAAAACTTTTAAAACCATGTATATAAAAATCAACGATGTTGCTTTCCTGATTCAAATCATGGGTACTCCGATAATTTAGGTTGATATGACCCCATTTTGATATAATTTTGTCTAATTTCATCACAATGATTAACAAGATATTGCTACATCAAAATACACAATCTAAGATCTCGTTCAAGAGAAGTTTTATCAAACTCAACTCTTTAAGATTTAGAAAGAGGTTAAGACTCCTCATTAGGAATGAATGTATTAGTCTCGGTCCTCTCGGATGATGAAAGATTATCAATTATTGACTTAAAGAATGATAGAATATTACTTCCTCTCTTTCTTTGTTGATATGACATTAAAATAACCTAAGTAATTACACAAGTAATTAATTGCGTGGATAGACTCAAATAACATAGCTTACATTCATTATTTGATGAAAACCACTAGAGATCATATGATATCTACAATTTTTCTTTGAACTTCACCACCATTGCATCAATTTCAGGAGAAAGTCTAAATAACCATATCAATAATTTAGGAGGAGAAGTGACAAACATCTGCATTGAAGGATGGAAATGTTCAGGAGTTAGCGACGCTCCTTTTCTAGTGATCAATCGATGACAGCTACGGTGGGATTGAAAATCAGATTTGGGGATTTAGGGTTGATCGTGAAATTTGGTTTTGGGATTTAGTGATGATCGGTCGATGATAAGAGTTGCATATAAAAAAGGCCTCAGGCATTATCGTGAGATTTGGTTTGAGAATTTAGGGTTGATCGGGTGAACAATTGCATATAAAAAAATTAAAATAGACCCCTGGGCTAAAGCTCGGGTAGGCTAACACCTCCCTCTTATTGGTAGTGGATGGAAACTACACCAACTCCCTACGCGCGGTTAGAAAAACTGCCAATGTCTTCTTTATAAACACGTCCAAGTAAAGCAAAGGGGGTGAAGAAAAAACTCTATTTATTTTTTTTGCAAGAGAAGAACATTCAATTGCGGAGGATTTGGCTTGTGAGATCCAGGGGTGATTCATCGTAATCATCCGCTAGACGACAAGCAAAAATAACATTTCGTATGACATCAATCTCAAGTGAGTTTATCTTTTTCATTATTGAAATCTGGAAAAGCAACTATCCATGCTTTAAGATCAATCCCTCTTCCCTTGCACGAACTTATTGGATCTACATTGATAAATTTTCAACAAAAAGTTTGAAATGTGATTTTTTACTCCACATACATTGCCCAGAAGTGTACAAACCATTGCATAATTAGCTAAAGGTAACTGACATGATGCTTTCTTACTTGTGCAAATCTAAGAAAAGCTCAACGGAGGGGTGATTGCATTTAGTGAACTCAGCCATATTGTTAAAGATAATATTTTTTTATATATAAATGATTAATATCCTAAAACTGACATTAAACTCGTAATAATATCGGATTATTCTTTAGGTTAATTTACTGCACTTGTCCAGCTACAATACAAAACTCAGTGATTGATATGACTATTAGCTATTTTTTTACAAATAAATTATTTACTTATTAATAATATCATTTTTTAAATTAGTAAACTTTTGTATTTTGTGAATGAATAATAAGCTGGTCTAACCCAACTTGATTTGGGCTAAGTCCAGCATGACCCAATAAGAATTAGACTTTCATGATTCGAACTATATGGACGTGGCTTAGCCTTCAGGCCGATCTAGGGACGACATATTTGTAGCCCCATAGGCCCATTTTGCGATTTAAATGTACTATGTGATTTGTCAAAGTTGAGGGTGAGACCGTGAGAGCATAATTTTTAGATTAATTTTGAATTTAAAATTAATTTCTTAAATGCTTTAAAAAAATACTATAAATTTAATTCTACATTATTAAAAATATTTTTTTAAAAAAAAACTTATTTTTTGTTTTAAAATTAAAAACTAATTCTCAACTTTTTATGATTTTGAAAATTGATTTTTAAAGTTGACAAAGAAATTTAGAATTAATTTAGCTGAAATTTTTTCTAATTAATTCCTACAACGAGGGCTTAAGTTGGGCCCAATAGGCCCTCTACTTTCTCATGTAATCTAAATGCAAGCGTATCAAAAATCAATTTAAACATAGAAATTAATTTAATCATGAGTAAAATCACCGGTAAGAAATCTAAAATAACATTAAGAACCTGACATTTTGTCTAAAAAAAATAATTAGGAAATCATTAAATTAAGTTTTAAAAGTCATTAATAACTTTGGTATGAAATTTTTAAAAATAAAATATGACGTGTCTTTTGATTTTTTTTTTTTTTAAAAAAAAACTAAATGCGTCCTCTGGAAAACGAAAACGCCTTTAATTCTTCTTTCAGTTTTGCGTGTACGAAATTAATGGAAGCACCGGTGGACGTTTGGCTCCGACAAACTCTGAAGTAGGCGATATCCTGCCATAGTGCATGCTCCACAATGCAGTTGCAGCCATCGTTATGATGAACGCAGCTAGCAGATATCCGCGCCAGTAGTGCAATAACCGAGCCTGCAACTTGTCAACTTGCCAACTGAGACCACACCCGATTCATCCATCTATCAATCTAGTACAAACCGTCCATTTAAATTAAATTCGTCGAATTAATTTCGTTAAATAATTTAAATGAATAAAATTATAATTTTATCGATTAAAATTCATCATGAGCTGACTCGCCTATGCCCGCGACCTACACGAATCGACTGGCAATAGATTTAGATTAATTCACGGATTGAGAAAATATATATAAATTAAATTTTATGTTAATTTATTATATATTTTTTATTATAATATTAAAATAAAAATAATATTTTTCATTTGTATTTATTTATATTTAAAATATTTATTTTTAGATATATTTGATTAATGAAATTTTTTCTGAAATAAAATGTTAAAGATATAATTTTTTTATTTTTTTTTAAAAAAAATTGATGACCCCATGGGTTGATACGTTTAATCCATAATCCATCTTAAATTGGGTTGGATTAGAAATTTTCCAACTCGCTAAGATGACAGATCGACCCGTCCCGTCCCGCCATGGATTGACTCATCCCGCTATAAATTAATCTATCTGACAGCTTTAATCCTGTATCATATCGTGTCTTTGAAACAATGGTATAATAGGATGTCTTTTTAATTTTTAAAATATTTAAAATTTTAATTTCAATGAATTAATAAATATTTGTTTTTAATATATGATTGATTTAAAAATACTTAGTTGATGTTATTTATTATTAGCATTTTTAATTTATCTGAATGATGAATAATTAAATATATGATGTTAATAATAATAATAATAATAATAAATTTGGTATCGTAGCCTGCTTGGTAGGCAGATAAAAACAATGCCTGCCTGCTTGCACAAGGGGAGGGTCAACGTGCTCACATCTTGCAGCAGTTCCAATAGGCACTGCCATTCATCATTAGAGATCAGCCACCAGGTCCAATAGGCACTGCCATTCATCATTAGAGATCAGCCACCAGGACAGTTGCGTAATGGCGGCTGCGTCCATTTGGACGGGGGCCATGGACCACTTCCCTCGACGCCCAGCAAGTCTCCCAATCGAGTTGAGCTACTTGCAGTCGCAGGGGTGGTGGTGTCGGCCGGAGCATTAATGCGCAAGTGCCAATCCTATTGGACAACATGCACGTCTGATAGGTAGGGGTGTCAATAATAAATTTGATCCATCAATTTAACTCGAGTCAATAATAAATGAATCGTATATAGTCCGAACTTATTGCATATATAATCTAATGACACATAAAATTCATATATAATCTATCCTATCTAGTGGGATCCAAGTTTTACTATTGTTGTATATTAGATTCTAAAAATTTTCTTAAGAGAACCGTATATATATATATATAGTTGGAACTTTTTGCATTTATAGTTGATTACATGAGCAATTTCGGGATCTAATGTATAATAAAGTGAATCTTTTACCAACCAAATTATTAAAAAATATATTTTTATAGCATAATATATATTTTTAATATACTTTAATAGCTTATGGGCTACAGATAGGAACAGACAATTGTGCTATCGTCTCAGCATGAATTGTTGCTCAGCTTTTAGCGTCCGTCCTCCGGAAGAAGAGGTGGAGCCTACTCATGGCCAATTCAATAATTCAGGAATAGTTGAGTTGGATTCCTTAAAAGTCAATAGATACTTTTGTCCTTTTCTCATTTGTGGCCATGCCATTCTCGTACAACATCACCAATATCTTATTTTAATTCAGTGCAATATGGATGTATATTTGATTCTCTTTTTTTTTGTCCGATTCAGAATTATTCAAAATACATAACAAATGTAAATTATTATTATTTTAGATGATCTTCTTTCCTATTTTTTTTTTAATAAATGACGATCTATATAATCATCTTTATTAAAATTCGTACTTTAATCCTCTTATTTTTCTTGAGTAAATCATATCATTTTTAGGTAAATAAAATTTATCTAAGTCAAAAAAAAAAAAAAATCTACATTGCAATTTTGGAAGAAAAGGAAAGTAAATTTTTTCATAAGTTCATTAGATGGAGGTCTATACTTTCAAGGCATATACACATTCTACACTTACTCTTGAACATAAACTTAACAAATTACATTAGAACTTTAAAATCTATCTAATGCTTCAAATTTGAAGGATATGATTATATTTACTTTCAGTAATTGACCAGTGCATTTAAAATTGTGAAAATTTTAAATAGCACACCTAATTTTCAGATTTCCCGAAAGGTACATTTATTTTTTATTTTACTCCTCGTGCCGACCATTGTGATATTGTATTCAAAAAATAACATTACTATGGTACTACATTCAAAGAACAACATATTATGATATTGATTTTTGAAATATAATATTATTATGATATTAATTTTTAAAAATTTATAATAAATTTTTGAAAATAAACATTCACAATAATATTATTTTTTCAATACAACATCATAATGATATTATTTTTTAAATATAATATCATAGTGATTGTTAAGAGAGATAAAATAAAAAATAAATATATTTTTTGAAAAAATTTGAAAGTGAGATCCGTCTTTGAGATTTCTATAATTTTAAATTAAATTACTGTATTACTTTAGAATTCTCTAATAATTTTTTTTCATTAACAAATTAATTTGTATATATAATTTTTTCATCCATTTATTTTCTTCTTTAGTTAATTTTTTTTTAAAAAAATATATTTTTTAAAATTCTCTATTACACAGGTGGGTAGGAAGATAGGTAGGTGGTAGGTAAGGTGGGTATAGAAACTAGAAGGCGACAAAAATCAATCATATAATATATATAAAAAAGGTTGATGATTAATTAATGAAAGAAAATACATATAATTTCCCGCCGTCATGGGGTTATGGAGTGGGGCTGTTTCCGTGGTCCGACACACTGAATTATGAGCTAGCCCTATTTGGTTGGATGGTTGATCTGGCAGCACGTGGGAGACACATTCTATCGGTATCTTTATCATCTGACACGAATATCTAATTATTGATGTACGCGCGTATGAGCCACATATGCAGCCCAACTACTACGTCCGCCTCCAACGCATGCTTCCGTCGGATGCCACTCGAACCTCTCCCATCTGACTCTGTCACAATTCTACGTACCACAGCCCTTCTTGATGTCAACGAGTTGCAGGTCCAATGCATGAGCAATACAGATATTTGATAATTGTCCGTGTAACTTTTGAATATATGAGTGCTCATATTTATTATCATCTCAATAATTTTTTTAAGATGATCCTCCACTCTTTAAAAGAAAAAAATAAATTATAGAAGACTTCGTTCAATAACAATCGTACGTATATATGTAAAAAAGAATTAAAATAATTAATGGAGTATTCTATATTTATTAAAAATTAATCCCAAATTTATTAATAACAATATTCTTATATGAATTAATTACGTCAATTCATGGAGACAAATGTTCATATCTATTGTTTGTAGCCATGGATGGTCCGAGAGAAAGAGAGTTGATAAGTTGCCGCATGTTATAAGTAAATGGGTCCTCATTTTGTGAAACATTTAATGTTAAGTGATATTTAGAAGTTAATAGAGTATTAAGTACGTGTGTCATTTATGAGTGCAATCAATTTTCAAGATTTTGATATTTGACAATATATACGTGTCTGGCCAAGTAATAGGGAGCAGAAAAACCTAAAGTTTTGGGACCGTTTTGATTGACGGTCACGGGTACTTTGATCAGTCATAATTTTTGATTCAGATTAAATCCTGTGACCTTTAACCAGTCATATCAAAGCTCATTCATAGATCTACGATTGGTTATTGGGTGAAAGAAACCCGTAACAACTCAATTTCAAGCCCAAAAATATCGTTTAAAGTCTTTTCAGAGGCTCCGAATAATTTTGTCATTGTTTTAGAGTTATTTTCATCTTGTTAGGTTTTTGAGATTTTTAAACTATTTGTTTAGATGATTTTAGGATAGTTTTGATCTATAATAATTCGACCACACCATTCTTCATTTCTCAAACGACGAGTTTGGTTGCCTATTTCCTAGTATTATGCTGAATCAACCGGGTTTAGAAGATTATTTTTGGTATTTGCAGTTGAATCAAAGGAATTAATAGCTTTCGCTACTGTTGGTGCAAGAAGCACCATACAATCAGACCTAAGTTTTGATTTTGGCAAAACGTCAAAGTTAAGTCATTGTAGTATTCTAATATGTTGATCGATCAAGGTTTGACATCAGGTAAACTCTCCCGAGTGGAGTGGTGAGGACGCGCTCTCGGAAGGAGAGTAGCAGATGTTGGTCTAAGGTTTCACGGGAGATATGAGCCTGACACCAGACAGCTGGAAGACTGTTATTAATAATCATATATATATATATGTCTATGCTAACATTATGATGTAGGTGAAGTTTGGCGAAATTAGTGACTCCAGGCACCTAGAAGGGATCCAGGCGATTGGCGGTCCAGGCGCCCTAATAAACTGAAATCCAACCCACACCCAAATGATGTGGCATGCCCTGATTGGGCGCTATACGTCAGCAACCAGGTGCCCTGGATGGATAGAATCATAGCAGGAGAGGCGGGATAAAGCTTTGACCAAGTAGCGCCACATCAACAATCCAGGCGCCTGGAAGGGATCCAAGCACCCTGGAGCCAACTGACTCAGATTGGATAAGCCTTGCTGGAGGTGCCCCAATTCGATCTAGGCGCCCAGAGTCAGCTATAAAAGAAGGTCTCGACCAGAGCCTCAAATACAACTTTAGAAGAGCTATTCTATGCTTTCGAGAATCCGAAACGCTACTCCCAGTTCCTGCGCTCAAGCTTCAACGACACAACAACGTTGAGACGCTGCTACGAGCTCAAATGAGCCTAGCATTTGATAACACATAGTTAGTTGTATCTTTTACTATATTCGTTTCTTTTTGTACATATTTCTTTAAGGGCCGGTAAGATTATTATCGAATCCGATCTTTGTAAAGAAATGAACCTTCTTCTCTATTGAGAAAAATGTTAATGTGATTGTCCATCGAAAGCAGTCAAAGTGACTGCGGGTCTTAGAGTAGTAGCCACGAGATTGCAAACCAAGTAAAACCAAAGTGTCTACTTCTCTTCTATTGTTTATTTTCCTCTACATGACTTTGATTTTCGAACAATTTCTAAATGCGTATGAAGCGCGCTATTCACCCCCTCTAGCGCTTTCTCAATCCAAACTAGAACTGTTTGATTCTAGGCCTGTTTGATTCTCACAAGGCTAAGTCAGTAAGTAGAAATCAATACTACTTAGTAAAATTTGATGACTACTCTAGGTTCACCTAGGTTAAATTCCTAACAAGCAAAGACGAATCATTTGAACAATTCAACAACCTATATAAATTATTGGAAAATGAAAAAGGAATTAAAATTAAAAGACTTAGAAGTGACTATGGAGGAGAGTTTGAAAACCATAGGTTTACTAAGTTTTGTCTAGAGAATGATTATCACCCTGAGTTCTCATGCCCTAGAAGCCTCAACAAAACGGCCTAGTTGAACGAAAAAATAGAACTTTATAAGAAATGGCTACGACAATGTTAAACGAATATAACCTAACCAACAAATTCTGGACTGAAGCCATTAATATGGCATGTTATACTCAAAATTGAATCCTAATTAACAAACTACATAACAAGACACCATACGAACTTTATTACAACCAAATACCTAATCTAAAATACTTTAGGGTATTTGGATGTAAAGTCCACATACTAAACCCTAAAGATTACTTAGAAAATTTACATCTATATCACAAGAAGGAATCTTTCTAGGATATTCAACAAGAAGTAGGGTCTATAGAGTTTATAATAAACAAACCTTGAAAGTAGAAGAAAGCATAAATGTTACATTTGACGAAGACAATACCATAAGTCAACCTAAATCAACACTAGAATCAAAAATAGATGACGAAGAACTTGAATTAACCAAATCTAGACCTGAACCTAACTTTGATTTAGGTGAATCAAACACCAGAACCACATCTTACCATCCAAGTGATCAAATAATAGGTTATCCAAGTCTAGGAGTTAGAATTAGATCAACACTTAGAAATTTAAGCCAAATAACTCTAATATAAAAAATAAAACCTAAAAGTATAGAGGAAGCTCTTCTTGATCCTGATTGGATTATTGCAATGCAAGAAGAGTTAGTCCAGTTCGAGAGAAACCAAGTTTGGGACTTAGTACACCTACCTAAAGACAAGTCCCTAATTGATACTAAGTGAGTCTTTCGAAACAAATTAGATGACAAAGGTGAAATAGTTAAAAACAAAGTCAGGCTAGTGGCAAAAGGATTCAGTCAAGTAGAAAGATTGGACTATGATGAAACCTATGCTTCAGTTGCTAGACTTGAGTCCATTAAGATGTTGCTAGCTTATGCTGTACATAAGGGCTTTAAGTTATATCAAATGGACGGTCAAGTCTGCTTTCTTAAACAGGTTTATAAAAGAAGAAGTATACGTAAATCAACCACCCAGATTTGAAGATCCTGAATACCCAAGCCATGTATTAAGACTTAAGAAAGCCTTATATGGATTAAAACAAGCCCCAATGGTTTGGTCCGAAAGGTTGTCCACCTACTTAATGTCTAAAGGGTTTAATTAAGGTCAAATTGACCTAACCTTGTTTGTAAAAATCCCAAATAGAGAAAATTTTGTAGCCCAAGTCTACATGGACGATATAATATTTGGATCAACCAATTCAAAAATTTTAAATGAATTTACTAAACTAATGGAAGACGATTTCAAAATGAGCATAGTAGGAGAATTAAATTTCTTTTTAGGATTACAAATAAAATAGATCTAGGATGAAATTTTTGTTCGCCAAAACAAATATGCTAAAGAATTGATTAAAATACTCAATATGGAAAATGCTAAAGAAATGCAAACCCCTATGACAACAAATATAAAAATCGATAGTGACTCAACAGGAAAAGAAGTTGACTTAAAACACTATAGGAGTGTGATAGGTAGTCTTTTATACCTAACTGCAAGCTGACCTGACATACTTTTTGTAGTTGGTATGTGTGCAAGATACCAAACTTGTGCAAAAGAGTCTCACCTAATTGCTGTCAAAAGGATCCTGAGATATATAAAATGAACCCTCAATGTAGGAATGTGGTACCCTAGGACAAATAAATTAGACTTATTAGGGTATTCATATTCAGACTATACCGATTGTAAACTAGACATAAAAAGCACAAGTGCCAGTTGCCAACTATTTGGTCAATGTCTAATCAGCTAGAGTAGTAGAAAGAAACACTGTGTTGCACTATTTATAACTGAAGCTAAGTACATAGCAATGTGAGATTGTGTAGCTCAACTATTATGGATGATGCATACACTAAAAGGCTTTCAACTTAACTACAATAATATCAAAGTCCTAATTGACAATATAAGTTCCATTAACCTAACAAAAAAACCCAATCCATCACTCAAGGATCAAACACATAGAAGTTAAACACCACTTTGTTAGAGACCATGTAGCTAAAGGCGACATTGTGCTTGACTATGTTGAATCAAAATCAAACCTAGTTGATATCTTTACTAAACCCCTTATAGAAGCTGAGTTTAGCACACTCAAAAGATAACTAGGAATGTGCTTGGTATAATAAGATTTAATTTGTTTTCTTTACTTGCTACTTATTATATTTATAATATTTTTCTGCAAAATGGACTTAGTTTAGGAGCTACCGTAGAAATCATGATCTTATAGAAATCTTAAGCAGCAAGAACGTCTCACAACCCCTAGGTCTAACTTGATTGTGTATTGAGCTACATAGAACGTCATGAGACGTTTAGGAATATAATCCAGATTCAAGATGTAGAACAAGTGCATCAACATGAATAAAAAAGAGTATAAATAAAAATTAATCACTTAATGTGATTGAACTTAAATATGACTCAATGATAACTCTTTATCATTTGGATAAAAGAGCTTAGACATTTACTTAAAGACTAATTTTTAGATGATTATTTTAACTAATTATTTTAAAATATTTTTTTCCCTCTTTTATTTTTTTCTTTCTTCTTTTTCCACATACTTGGATCATAAGGACAAAACAAAAATTGATTTTTTTTCTTTTCTTTATCAAATTTTTTTTGAAAATCTCTTCTTCCAAATGGTTTAATTTTTTTTATCTTAAATATATTTTTTTAAAAATATAACCTTTTTTCCTTACTATAACTATTTTTGAAAAATTTATTTTTACCAACATTTTTATTATTCTTAAAAAAACAATTCCCTTTAAGTTTTTTCCCATCTTAATTTTTTTTTGAAAAACTTTCTTGACTTAAAATTTTTTCCCAATTTTTTTTAAAGAAATCTCTTGACTTAATTTTTTTTTCCAAATTTGTTTTTGAAAAAAATCTCTAAACTATTTTTTTTCTTTGTACTTAAATTTCTCTTTACTAAATCTTATTTTAATTTCTTTCCTTATAAATATTTTTTTAAGTTTAAACTGCTATTTCTTTTTGATGAATGACAAAAAGGGAGAAAAAAGAAAAGTTAAATAAAATGATAAAATACCCTATGCATAAATTCAGGAGGAGAGGTCAAAATTAAGGGAGAGTAAAAATATGCACTTATTTTATTTCTTTTGAACTTGAACTTCATTTCTGAACTTATAATTTTATCACTCCCTAAATTGTTGTTATACTATAATTTTAAACTTAACTTTAACCATATTATCAAAAATTAAAAAGGGGGAGATTGTTTGTACAAGAAGGACCATACGATTGAACCTAAATTTTGATGTTGGCAAAGGGTCAAAGTTAAGTCATATGATATTCTAATATATTGATTAAGCTTGCAAGAAAGTTCTATTTGAGACTAGGCAAGGAAGTCCTGGTTGAGGCTAGGTAAGAAAGTCTAGGTCGGAAAGACTAGGCAGAAAGTCCTGGTCAGAGGGACTAGGAAGGAAGTCTTGGGAGATCGAGGACATCAGGTAAGAAACCTTGGGAGTCGAGGATGTTAGGACCGAAGGAATTTAGATATCTCCACAATGGTATGATATTGTCCACTTTGGGCCTAGGCCCTCATG
>JBBUKS010003979.1:0-33061 GCA_038050645.1 Hedychium gardnerianum | reverse complement strand
TTATCTAAAAAATAGCAGAAAAATTATCAGCTCCATATTACATTACTGTCTACACAAATATTGTTATGAAAAATACTAACCTCTAATCTACACTAACCTTTAATCTACACAAATATTGTCTACACTAAAAATTATCAACTCCATATTATCAACTCCATATTACATACGCGACTAACTCGCATGACTGCAGCTCCTATCGACGTCGTGCGATACTTTGGTCATGCGCGCCGCAGCAGCTCCTACCAGGCGATGCTTTGGCCTTGGCAGTGGCCAAAGCCGTGATCGTGGAAAACCAGGAGCCTCTTGTAGTAGCGCGTGTGCTAGGAGCCACAGGTAGGAGTAGGGCTATAGGGGGTGTGCGATTTGGTAGCTCTAGTGGTAGCGGCCGGCGATTCGATTGCATCGGCGGAAGCGGCAAGAGATGCCATCTTAACAGGCTGGACGACGGAGAAGAAAAGAAGTACCTTCGTGACTTGGGATTCGATCGCACCTTCATGGCTAGCTCCTACGACAATTTTGATCGCACCGTCACGCCTACGCAGCGAGAGAAACCTAAAACCTAAATTTATTTCTAACTTTATATATATCTATATATTCTATCTAACTTTAAAAAAAACCTTTAAAATACTCTATCTAACTAAAATAAAAATATTTATAATATTTATCATAAATAATATAAACATAATAAATATATAAAATTTTATATATATCTATATATTATAAAAAAACAAAAATATTAAACTATAAAATCATAATATTTACGTTAAGAAAAATAATTTTAAGTGTAATGTCATAATGAAATAAAAGTTTTGTTAAAATATAATTTTTTTAACAAAATGTTATGATTCTTGTAGTGAGTTCGATATTTCTATGGTCGAGCAAGGCTTCGTTCGACAAAATGCTAACCATTCATTAACTCTTTTTCTCTTCGTCGGGTATTCAAGATAGAAAATCTGACCCGCTTGTACCACGAAAATGAAAGGTTCAAATTTATTAAACCTTTTATTTGCATTAACGTCAATTAAATTATAATTTGAATGTATCCTGATACTTGTTCTTGGAGTCAGATCATACCAAGAACATTTGAATAATACACCCTTTTATGAATAAGGTAGGATATTGAACTTCTATGATTTCTTCAATTCTCCCGTAATAATCAAACTCAGAATTATTGTTGTTGATAGATCTTTTACGCAAACACCAGAATTAAAGGTTAGTGTGCGTGAATTTCATTGTGCCACGTGGAATTTGAAGTCATTAACATAGTAACTAGAGTACACTCTTATGTTACGGAGGGGTCCAGATGCAAGATTGATTATTCTTTCATCTTGTACATTTAATATTCTACGATCTTTCACTTATAAAAATAGTTATGATATAAATTAGGTAAAAAATTGATACAGATGTATGAAAATTAATTTATTCTCTAACTTATATAGATTTGAAACCATAATGTAAATTTCATCTCTAACTTTTCCTCTGCCTTACTTGTACCGATTAATGGATTTTGTATTTGTAGTTGTTGTTCGTACAATGGAAGGTAATTTTAAGACAATTGGGATACCAAACAAACATAAGAGGATAAGTGTTTGATTATATCAGTTAACTTATCTTATGTAAGCTTTGACCTCGTCACAGTTCAGAAGTATGTATGTTCTTGCAACATGGTATTTGATTTAATCATCTCGAAACAGATGTACCCAGTGACTTACCAGGAAACCTGAAAATAAAAAGCATGTCTGGGTTTATCGGCTGAGTATCATCAAAATTTTGAGGACACTTGATATGTCTAGTTTTCACATTATCGGCAAAATAATATGAGCAGGAAGAAGATGTTTCTTCAACAAAATAAGTATTACATATTGACCCATCAACTCTTGCTTTGTTATGAACGTTATTCTTTAATTTCCTTAAAAACTGTTCAAATGGATAATTCATCTGTACTGCACAAGACCATCTAGTCATGTCTCGTAAACTAAATGAACTGGTAGATATTCTATTAAATCAAAAAAATTGGATAAGAATATGCGCTCAAGCTTACATAGTATGAGAGGAATATCTGTTTCTAGCCGAAGCATATCGGTCGTCATAATACACCTCGTTGTCAAATCTCTGAAAAATAGACTCAATTTTATAAGTGTTTGCCAAACATTATTAGGTAGTAGGTTATGGAAAGCTATTGGAATAAGTTTTTGCATGAACACATGACAGTCATGACTCTTCATTCCAAACATTTTTAACTTGTTCATATCCATGCATCGAGCCATATTCGAGGCATACCCATCAGGAAATTTGATTTCTTTCAACCAACTACATAAAGTTTGCTTACCTTTTTTGTCCAATGTATAACAAGCCCTTGGAAATTAATTTGTTGTTTCATTCTGATGCAACTCAAGTCTGCTAACTAGTTCTTTTAATTCCTCACATGATTTTGCGGTGTCTTTAGTTCTTCCCGGAACATTCATCACAGTATTGAAGATATTATCGGAAAAAAATCTCAACATACATTACATCTAAATTATCTCGAATGAGTAGATATTTCCAATATGACAGCTCAAAAAAAAAGTTTCTTTTCTTCTAATCACACTTGTACAACCTAATAATGTATTTATTTATCTAATCAGAACTAGACTGAGATACTAGTAGGAATTCATAGTTGTCTATTTGGTCAATGATTTTTTCACCTAACTTGATTGTTGACCGAAGTTTTCTGACTATAATATTTTTTATAAAAATTTTCTTATTTCGCCTGAAAGGGTGTTCAACTGGTATAAATTTATAGTGATTATCAAACTAAGATACCTTCCCAGTACAAGGTAATGAAAATGCATCAAACTCTGTCATGCAATATGGGCATGTTAACTTACTAGCCGTGCTCCTTCCTGACAATATTGAGTATGTTGAAAAAATACTAATTGTCCATAATAAGACAACGTGCAAGGTAAAATTAGTTTTACTTGCAACATCATAAGTCTCCGACTCTATATTCCATAATTCATTCAACTCGGCAATCAGAGGTGGCATAAAAACATCTGTCTTCTCTTTTGATTTCGTTGGACCTAGAATAAGTACAGTAAGCAATATGAATTCGTCTTTCATGCACATCTATGATGGTAAGTTGTACGATGTTAATATAACTGACCAAGATGAATATTACTATCCCGACTAATCAAAAGACTGAAATTCATTTGCGAAAAGTCTCAATCTCACATTATGTGATTCCATTACAAAGGAGGAAAATATTATATCAAGATGTTTTCACGCAGAGGAGTCATAAGGATGATACATTATACCTCCTTCGTGCACATGCTCATGATGTCATCTCATGTGGCAAGTTGTTGCAGCATATGCATATAAGCGTTGAAGTCTAGAGATTAACGAAAAATAATACATAATTTTTCAGGCAATATTTTTCTTCTTCTTCCCTGCTATGCGACTATGATGCTTATAACGAGGGTGAATACAGATTCTGCATTCAATCAGTTCACTGTCTTCATTCCAAAATATTATGCAGTTGTTTATACAACAATCAATCTTCTTTAGAGGCAAACCTAAACTCCTTGTCAATTTATTTGTACTGTAGAAGATATCAGTCATTAGGTTATGAAAAATGATGTTCTGCCTTGATGTTCAATAACCTTGCAGTAGTTGATAGTTGGGAATAACCATATGAAATATCTTTTCACACTTCTCTTTCACTAGCTTTTAACATGTCATATAGTTACTGAACTTCAAGTGTTGATATTTCATCTATATTGGAATGATCAATTGCATTTATAATTGCATTGCATTCTCATTAGATAATGATTTCCCTAAAGCAGTTGTGTCAAATGAAGAAGCAACCGAAGTCCTAATTGGAGAAACAAATAAGGCTCTCCGTAACAATATCAGTTGTAGTAATTTGGAACAAAATCATTTCTACCACTACAATAAAAAAACACCTATATAGGAGCGGATTTTTTGACTTTCAAAAGTCATTTTCAAACGCTCCAACACTTTTACCAACGATTGCAAAATCGCTCCTCTTGTTGCTGTCCCTATATCCTATAGAAGCGATTTTCGTAACCATTGATAAAAGTTGGAAACCCGCTCCTATTATTCTTTATAGGTACAGTTTGAAATCAATCGTACATATTGTGCATATAACAACAGTTTCAAACCGCTTCTGTAAACTATAAATTCAGGAGCAGTTCAAACCGCTCTGAAATCCTTTAGATGTTAGAATGGTTTTAAATCGCTTTTACACACAATGGATATAAGAGTGATTTCGAAACGTTGTTGATACTAGAAATTGAGGAGTGATTTCTAACCACTCCTAAATGTCATGGGTATAGGAGCACGTTAAAATGTCGTTAAAGCTAGAAATTTAGGAGCTGTTCAAATCACTCTAGAACCCAACAGCTAAGAACAGTTTTAAATCGCTCCTACACCCCATGAATATAAGAGCGATTTCAAAACGCTATTGATACTAGGAATTTAAGAGCAATTGTGAACCGCTCTTGAAGTTGTTGGGTGTAGGAACAGTTTTGAACTAGTCCTGATGCCAAGCATATTGGATCAATTCCCAACCCTTCTTGAAAGTAATGGTTTTAGAAGCGTTTGGAAACCGTTGGTGAAACGGTAAATTTAGAGCTATTTACGCTCTTCAAGTCGTGAATATAAAGCTGTTTTAAATCATTCATAAAACAATACATATAAAAACGTTTTTTGAGTCATGAATTTAGAGTTGTTTACATCAAATTTAGAATTTTAGATCGAGCAGTTTGAAATGGTTAATTTAGTAGTCATTTTTTTTTATTTTTTTTTTATTTTTTCTCAAACTAATATACATTATTTTAATGCATAAGAATAAGAGTCAACTTTATTATTTAAACCAGATGTCACTACAGTAGTTAATGCATAAGCATAAGAATTTATTGCATAACAATAGTTAATTAAGTATGACGCTGGAACCTTCAGGATCATCATGCAGTCGCTAATAAGCACAATAAGGGGCTTCAGGGACAGCATGGACCGGTTATGATTAACTTCCTCTCAATCATGGCTTGAAGTTAAACCTATCTTCGTTTCAGGAGGCATATGCAGAGGCCTAAAGTTAAACTTCTTCGTTATGAATAGGATTAGGACCTTCAGGAGTATCTTGCAGATGCTTGAAGTTAAACCTCTCTTCGTTATTAATAGGATTAGGACCTTCAGGAGCATCGTGCAGAGGTCGATATCCATCGGCTTCAATGGCCATGAAGGATGCTAAGATCAGCGCTGCAAGGACATTTCAATGGGAATATTGTGCATTGCTCTTCTAATTTCCTCCATTGTTGGCTGAGATCTCTTTAACTATACGCTACAAGAAAGAAAGAGATTGTAGAATGCAGAAAGCAATTGCACTGCACAGACGTAATCATGCAATCAACATTTATAGAGAGACATACTGAGTACTTTAGCAATGAAATCGTATCTTATCAAATTAAGATTTTCGGATCTCAAGTAATAATGATGGCAATAAATTCTTTCTATCTTTCCGTATATAATTTGTCTTCTATTTATAAATCCCTTGAAGATTATTTGTTCCAGGTTAAATGCATTTAAAGATTTAGTATTTTCAGATTTTATAGAGATTTAGTAATTTACTTTCATGTTAATTTTTATGATTATACAAATTTAGATTAAGCCATGCGCTTATTACATCATCACCAAATCTTCCATTCTTTTTCCCTTTTTTTTTTGCCCTCTGTTTTAGGTTAATTAATTCACAAGTGGAAATTACATTCTCCTGAAATTAGTTATCATGAGCAAAATTATAGAATTTTAAATCTTTTTTTATCATATTATAAAGTACTTATATTCATATTTCCTATCACTTCATCTTCGATTATTTTTTTATTATAATCTTGTTGTCCGAACTTCACCCAATTAATCTTAAAAATAAATGATCTTCTTCCTAGTTCACTTATCTAAGTTTAGAATACAATTTATATACACTCATAACTCTAAGATATTCGTTTTAAGTGAAATTCAAACTCTAATATTTTTATTGCTCTTTTTATTTATTAATGAAATTTATACTATTTCTTTATTTTTAATATATTATGAGTATTAGATTTGAAAATATATATATATATATATAAATAAATATTATTTTTGGCAATTAATGCTTATATAAGTTAACTACCTGAGCTCACTAGCGGTCAAATTTATTTATTTTATATATTCTTTTACAATTGAATGAATATAAATGTGTTTTATCAAATGTAATATCAAACTTGTTATGAACGACCAATTAATTTACAACCCTATATTTTTGTTTGCGGCAACTATATATATATATATATATTACTTACTCTCTAGATTATAAATAATGAATGTTAAATAATTTGAACTATGAAAATTTAAGTTTTTATTTAATATATTTAAGTATATTAAATATGCAAAGTATGTATAGTAATTGATTACCGAGAGGAATATACCGTAGCCAACAGAATTTAAGCATCCTGTGCCTCTCAATATAGTTTGTTAAAATGTAGGAGAACTGAAGTATCTTATAGAAATATTAGAAGATTTAATAAATTTTAATGCATGTCAAATATATATTTTTTGATTAAATATAGTTTAAAAGGACAACTAAGTTAATTTAAATTCTAATGCAATTTAAAGTGGTTTTAAGAGGAGCGATTTCAATCCTCATGGGATGGATTAATGGCTAGTATATGGGGTATTATCATCATGAAGTCTGAGGTCAAATCCTAGCTAATAATCAGGTTCCTGTCCTCTCTCATGCACTAGTCACTGTTCGGGCTAGCTAGATTAGTCCTCGTGATTTACCTCCTTCGTGTTGATCTTGGGACGAACTGACGGGGGTGCTGGGGGCGAGCATTTCCCCTTTTTGCCATCAAAAGGAGTGATTTCAGTGTTAGACCTAAACCTAAATTGTAGTAGTTTATAACAATGTTTTACATAAAGTTCCTGCCAAAAATAATCAATATGAGTCATTTCAGGATTACTCCTAATAGTTATATTAAGAGGAATGACTTATAGTCATGATTTGTACAAATCGATGTTAAAATTACGCAATAGGTGTAGTTTCAAAATCAATCTTCAAAAATAGAGCAATAAACTCAGTTTATGACAGTAGTTTACAAATCATTGTTAAAAGTATTTAATAGAAATCGTTTGTAAACTGCTCCTAAAAATTAGAGCAATAAAAACATTTTATAGAAGCATTTTACACCGAACCATCGCTAAAATTATTTGATATAAGTATTTTCAAGATTGTTCCTAATTGTTATATTAATAAGAGCGGTTTATAAGAGCTAGCGGTTTTATAAATTGACACTAAAACTATGCAATAGGTGAAGTTCCAAAATTAATCCTCGAACAATAAAAGCGGTTTATAAAAGCAGTTTACACAACAAGTTGATAAAAGTATTTAATATGATAGTTTGAAAATTGCTCCTAGAAGTCAGAGTAATCGAAACAGTTATTAGCAACGTTTGACACAAAACTACTGCTAAAAGTACCTAATATCAACAATTTCAAGATTGCTTTTAATAGTTGTATCATTATGAGTTGTTTACTGAATGGATTTATGCAAATCAGCGCAAAAACTATGCAATATGTGCAGTTTGAAAACCAATTCTAAAACATTAGAGCAATAGAAGCAGTTTATAGCAGCACTTAACACAAACGATGTTAAAAGTATTCAGTAAGAACGATTTTATAACTATTCTTAGAAGTTAGAGCAATAGAAACAATGAGTAGCAGCGTTTGACACAAAACTACTGCTAAAAATATCAAATATCAATAGTTCAAAGATTTTTCTAATAGTTAGTATCATTAAGAGCGGTTTATTTAAATCGGTGTTAAAGTAATTCAACAAAAGCGGTTGCAAAATCGTTCTGAAAGGTAAGACAATAAAAACGGTTTAGTTCAAACTGATTCCATTGTTCGATTTTTAAGAGCGGTGTTAAAACCGCTACTAATAAACCGCTCCTATATGGGTGCTTTTTTGTAGTGTACATAGATGTACTTTCATGGTATCCTAATTACGAAAAGATGTATTTCTAAATTTACAATGATTACACAGACAATGTAACTCAACACCATTCATACATTCTATATGACTTTTAGCAAAGTTCATAGACTCTTCAACTCCAACAAAATATTTATCTCTGCTAAATTTAGTTTTTAATCTATTGTACATCTAAGCTTTGTTCATGTACATTATATCCTAATAAGAATAAAAATTTTAACATTACCAAAATAAGGACAAAACTAAGCATCTATAGTTTAAATTAAGCTTACCATAAAACATTCAAACCTAATATGTGCAATAAAACTAAACATAACCTAAAACTAGAGCTTAGGGCACAGCCGCCCTCGCGAGCACAAGGCAGAACATGGTCTGCCTCGTGAGCACATTGCAAATTCTGTCAAGCGATCGCGAGCACAGGTTGCAGCTAGCCTCGCGTGCACAGTGTGAGGCCGCGTCTGAGCTCGGGCTGTCACGCTTTGCTCGCGAGGCAGCCCATGCTCTGTCTTGTGCTCGTGAGCATAGCTGAGGCCGGCCGAGCACAACGACTAACCAATTCAAGCACACAAAGGGGAGAGATATACCTCGCGCTGAAGAAGATATCGCTCGCGTCGGAAGAGAGGACTCGGACTACGGAGCACACCGGAGGGGAGCTGCGCTTAGGCGAATGCTGAAGAGACAAGCCGGGCATGCTGGATCGAGATGAGAACGCCGGAGAGCACCGTGCTAGAGGGGGGACGCCTGAGGGGAGTATGCTAGAGAGAGAGCATGCCGAAGAGAGGATCCCAGAGAGTTCGAGTGAGAGAAAGCAGCCGTCGGAGAGGAGCACGCTTAAGGGGAGTTGCGCGTAGGCGGACGCCGGAGAGAGAGAGGAGCACACCGGATTGAGAAGAGGATGGTCGGAGAGCAGCATGCAAGAGAGGAGCACGCCTGAGGGGAGCACGCCAGAGAGAGAGGTCGCTAGAGAGGGGAAGCCAAAGAGATCGGGTGAGAGAAAAGCGAAATATCGACAAGACCGAAACCCTAATTTAGCGACAGAATTAATATTCCGTCGCTAAATAAGCGACGAAAATATATCGCAATTCCAAATAAAATGACAGTATATTAATTCTGTCTTCGACTAAGTGATGAAATTTATATTTCATCGCTAATTTAGCGACTGTATTAATATATCATCGTTAATTTAGCGATGAAATATAAATTTCGTCACTAAATTTGGGATAAAATTAAGATTTTCGATTGTGGATTTTCTTATCGATAATTAGCGATGGAATATTAATTTCGTCATTAATTCGGTCACTATTTTGAGATATTCATATTATTCAAACATTTTAATTTGTATAGTATTAATCTATCCCAAGAAACTAGGAACAAATATACATAGTATTTTCTTCATGTCCCTTCCTCTAATTTACATAATTAATCTCATGTCTTTGCCATACGTCTAATCAAGAAACAAATATAAGTGTCTCGGGGCAGGGTGTGATGGTTAGGTTCTCTAATGATAGATTAGATATTTAGAGTTCAAGATTCAATTGCGACGTATTATTAGAGATTTTTCTCCTTAATAGAGAGCATATTCGAGAATGTTGGTTGTCAGGATGAGCTTCCACATGTATTTTTTTGATTTACCTAATGGCCGAAAGAAAACTTTCGTAAGGTCAAATCGGTTATCCCAAGATTAATCGAATCGAAGACTTAGAAGATATCTTATATTAACTAAAAAAATAAATATAAAATATTTATAAACATTGTTTCTCCATTACAACATCCTAAAGGATCCCAAATTCTACAGTAACAAAAAATTTCCATTGGAAGTATGTTTCAACAAGTAGTGCTAAACCTAAAAATCTTGCCTTAACCAGATAGTTACAAAATTATCCAATTTTTTTGCCCTTTTTAATGAAGTCCCAAGTCAAGCGAAATCTCTCCAATGAATGAACATGTTTCCTGTCTGACACTAGATTTTCATTTCTAATTTTGCAAATATAAATTAGGTTACCTCAATAAATTGGAATAAAAAAGAACAAATTTATTCTTTTTTCTAACATTGTCAAAGAGTTGAGATGGCCGAGTTGGTCTAAGGCGCCAGATTAAGGTTCTGGTCCGAAAGGGTGTGGGTTCAAATCCCACTCTCAACAATAACTTGTTATTTTATTTTTAAATAACTAAAATAAATTCTCGGACATGTTCTCAGCTAGGGTGTATTAAAATATATTTATTTAACGGTGAAAATTTTAGTATGATATTATATGGTATTGAAATTATCGATATTTATATCAAAATTTTTGATATATCGTACCGATATTAAAATTTTATACTAAATGATATAAAATTTAATCATATCGATACTAAATTTTTGATATACCGAATATTTCGATATGATTTTTTATATATTGAATATTTCAATACGGTATATGATATAAAAAATAAATCGATAATTTTAATATATCACCCTTATTCTCAGCTCCGGCGCATACGTTCTGACACGGAACGGGATGATAACTATGTGTGTCAAATGAATGATGATACGTTTCAATATCAATTGCTTTTGACAATCCAACTCTCTTGATTCACTTTGATTCTCGACAATGTTGAGTAGTGAGTAGTTTGAAGAGAGGAAGATACATTAATTTTCTTTTGTTCCCTAAAAAAACACATCAGAATATATTATCCATGTTAATGATAGAAATAATATTGAATGTAAAATTATAATTTAGAAAATAAATAAGATAATTGATGTAAGAATTTTTTTTAAGTAAAATATAAAATTTAAAATAAAAATTTTATTTATGATATCTGGATACTCTTAGATTTTTAATGATAGATTATGTATTTAAAATTTAAGACTCAATTGTAGTATATTATGATAAATTATTTTTTTAATAGACGATGAATTTAAAAATATTAACTATTAGGATCTCTATGTGTACTTTCTCAATCTATTTTAATGATTTATAAAAAAAATTTATAAAATTAAATTAATTATCTCTAAAATTAATCAGACAAAAACTTTAATATTTAATGTAAACTTAAAAAAATAACAGCACCATATCAAGAGAGGAAGCTAAGAATGTTTTCCTCATCATAAAATTGTCACCATTGACTCTTCTGTCAATATCAACTTTAAGTCTTTGACTTAACAATATTTGTTTTTCTCCTAGCCATCATTGATTGTCCAATACAGTCTCATCATTCATAGACAGTCAACCAATCATAATTATTTTCTGCAGATTAGTAAGATTAAATTTGTTTAAAGTAACTCTTCTACAATAATTTTATAAAGTATAATCAATAACCCGGGGCTCATTCGATTCACAAAGTATAATAGAGAAGGAATAGAATATTAAAATAGAAATAATTATTGATGATGGTGTGTTTGGTCCACCAAATGCGATTGATAATAAAAAAATAGAATTAATATTTGTAGAAAAATTAAATTGGCAAGGAATGCTTATTCTTTAGCTTGGTAAGGAAATCTCATAAATGTTGTATTTGAATTCTAATATTTTGATTGTAAGAATGTTATGAGCATACAAGAAGGAATAAGTTTCACAATCCTTCAAGAAATATTTGATGTGGCTTGTCCAGCTCACACATTTAGCTAGTCCGAACGACCCACCTACCACGTGAGCTTTATGCTCTGTTTACCTTTAAGTGCAAATGGAGGAGACAAAGGAATCAACAGTATAAAAAAAATCTCCAGAAAGGGAAGAAAAGGGGAAAACAACACTTGATGGCCACAACTCACGGCTAAACCCAAGCTCACGGAAGTGTGACCATAATTCGCAGCTAGGTCGCCAATCATCGACTTGGCCGTGAGATTGAGACCTAGCTGTGATTCACAATTATATCTCGAATTGTGAACACGAGATCATCGGTCTGACCACGATCCATAACTTTGCAATTTGATCATGAGCTCATGGTGATCGTGCCCTCAATTTACTACTTCGTCGCAAGCTCGCGGCCAAGTTTCCAAAGTGACTGCGGCCAAGCCACCGAAGTTACTTGCCATCAAGAATTTGTTGATTCTTTAAGTTCCCTCCAGCCAAAGTTTGCTATGAATTCAGAGGATGAGAACTAAACTCAGCCGAATTTCACATGGACAAGAAAATGTTCAAAAATTGACATCAAATGGATTTCAAATCTGTCTGTTCCGTTGATCAATTTTTATATTTAAATAAACAGGCATATTATCTTAGCTCTTGTATCATTCATCCTTTCCCATATCC
Organism: Hedychium gardnerianum; assembly: GCA_038050645.1. Classification (NCBI taxonomy): domain Eukaryota; kingdom Viridiplantae; phylum Streptophyta; class Magnoliopsida; order Zingiberales; family Zingiberaceae; genus Hedychium; species Hedychium gardnerianum. Next base: position 20,803 of record JBBUKS010003979.1, on the reverse strand, counting down.
ACCCAGAATCATAAAAACGTTAATTGGTTCAACTTGCTTGCTTCATTACTTCAACCATGCTAACAACGTACACCAATCAGAAAAAAAAAAAGATATATGAAGAAAAGAGGAATATTTTCATTTATGAGGGCTGATTTGAACAAATTATGAGGGCAAATGGTGGCCTCATATTCAACATAATCTACATTTCTATTTGACTAAAAATTAGAAACAAAATCCTTAAGAGCATTGACTATGCTATCTGTGGTATCGAAACCAGCAGCTCGCGGAAAAATCGCACTGATGAGGTTGTCGAAATCTCAAGTGTCTTGCATTCGGCTATTTGTGTTATCATGCCACTGCTATATTAAATTTAATACTGATCTATTTTGTCTATCAAACTTTCATGTCCTTATCAGTGAAGAAAAACATTTCATCTTGCACCACCCTTAATCCTCCTCATCAGCGAGTAACTTAAAGGAGAAAGGCCTGAATTTGTAGCCATCGCCATGGTAGAACTTGCCCATGAACTCAACCCAATGAAGACGCAAAGCATGAAGGAGCGCACTGAGGGTCTCCATCATCAGCAAAACGAATGCTGTCGCAAAAGCGAAGACAGCAAGACCTGTTATCCGGATGACTATATTATCATACCTGTACAAATGGTAGTTAAATGTCATATAATCACACTGACCACATTTTGCAGAAGCATTGTTGAAATTGTAGAATAAATATACATCAGTATATGTGGTGTAAGGGACCACTCGAGCAACCCATGCTGAAACTTGATTGGACAAATTTAATTTGCCATTGCACCAATTTTTATGAAAAAGTTGGAAAAAGCGACAGACTAAATTATTCAAATTTGTTCACTTACCCCCAAGCAAGGAGTAATAGTTTCTCATAGAAAACAGTCGACAACTCTGAGTGTGCTAAGCTGAATGCCAATAGAAACAAGTGAACTCAGTTAAACAACAATTGGCTTAGATTGGTAGAACTTAAACCCTATGCATTGTGACACTTACCTAAGGGCCCAAAGACGGAGGTATGATGCTGTGTTGGAGACTGCACCTAGGACAAACTCAATAGAATGTATCATCTGATGAACAAGTACCTCGCTGAAATTGAAATCTTCATGATGCTGATGCCTTGCAGAATCTGGTTCATGATCCAGATCCATTTCAGATGTTCCAAGAATGCCATAGGTCCGTCCTTGGAATCGCTATTCAAGGACATCACACACAGTAAATAGCATCTAAAAATTATAGCTATTGCTAAGTCTCAAAACTGATAAGATATGTAAACATAAGTATCAAGTAAAATAGAAACAGAACTATTAAATATAGATTCAACAAGCTTTACTATTGAAAGTAAATTCAATAAACCAAATAGTAGATTTATTTAAATAAGCATGTCATTATAGAAGAAAAACAAAAGAATCAAGTGATGGAGTAGAATTCACAATGACTTTTCTTGAACATCCAAAACTACTTTTCTCGAAGATCATCCATGAATAGACGCAGTGAGCATAAGTTTAAAATTCTACCTCTGTCTGTTGTTTCTTCAAGATAAATGGTTTTGGAAAAAGCATCCAAGGAACTGCCACTATGGCCAGAATCAATAATAATATCTGCATACAGAATCAAGCAAACTTCAATTATGCCCAGAACCAATAATAATATCTGTATAGAATCAAGCAAACTTCAATTATGGCCAGAACCAATAATAATATCTGCATATACAATCAAGCAAACTTCTGTTTGTAGAGCACATAGAAAACACGTCCATCTCTCTGTAAAGAAGATGAATGCAAAGAGTGACCTGCAATTCTTTCTGGCCCCAAAACAATTGATTCTCTCCAAGATTGCCAAATGGATCAAGGAACATATAAATCATTACGTGATACAAATCAGCTTGAGATCCTGTGCACCATTTGATGACAATAAGAAGTGCAAGATAACCGAAGAGACTGTTGAGAAATATCATCTGTGGAATAAACTGATACCTGAAAAGTGAGTGAAGGAATTCATATTTCAGAACCTTGGTTGAAGAGTAGATAGATAATATTCAAGCATAATTATGACATACTGTATATCGAGGGGGTTTGCATGAAATTTAGCGTCGAAGTAACTCAATATGATTCCTAAGTTCATCTGAGATACACCTAGCAATATTGACATCTTCATTTTGAGTGAGTTCAAAAAAGGCAATTCAGAGCGACTCCCACGCCATTTAGGATCCACTCCAAATGGGTATGGATCTCGGTACTTAATAAGGCCAACAGTATGCACATCACTGAAACGATAGTTAAGAAAAAAGAAGAAAAAATCAGACAAGAATCTCTAAAGAGCAAGGGCACAACTGATACCAAGTACAGAAAAATCCAAAAAGAATGGCACATTATTTAACTCATCTGATATCATAATACAAATGAGATCCTAAAGAAGCAGCAATCCAATTATACAATGAATGGCACATTATTTAAAAAAATAAAGAAAAAAAAGTTGCATAAATATGGAGAAATCAGGAAAATGATTTTTGAAGGCGTGAAATCTAAGAATTAGAGAAAAAGTCCAATCATCTGTGAGCCACAAGTACTCTACAACAACAGAGTTGCTATACTACATAAGATTTTGAAATTTGAGCTGAGGATGAGTCAAGTATCAATGTAGTTGGCAATGAACGAACAACTATGTTGGTATTAAATCAGTTAATATTGACTCTTACCATAATCTGTGGAAGTTTTAGTAGCTATATAAACTAACTTACAGATGAATTTAACAATGGGCATTGTATGCATGTTGTAACACAGAAAACATAGAAATAAGTCTAGGATAATCCAGCAAGTTATTGTGGACAGTATCTTATACAATCTTTTTTTGAATGATGTATAATTGAAACCTAATAATGGACTTAAGCCAGAGCCGCGTGGCTCTCAACTATGCCATTGAAATTTAGGAAGTATGTTCCAAATCCTCTTTTCACGTTCAACATCTTCGATCAAAAGGTAATTTTCAGTGTCATATGGTTCTAGGCATATTTCAACTCTAAGATTGATTTATCAATGTTTTTATTGTTATTATTATTATTATTTTTGTAAATAGGGAACAAAGAGAAGCTGCTAAGAGTCGAACATTAGAACCAAAATCTAGCATATGCAATGGTACCCAAATTTTAAACCCTTGTTTCAAGCCAGAGTTTTAGTCCCTAGTCAAAATGAAATTGTTTTGTGTCATCACAGCCGCACCAACAAAGGGTGTTGGTCGCTCCAACGAGGAGGGGAAAGAAGAAGAATAGGAGGAATTTGTCTAGAGGAGGTGTTGCCAACGATGGAGAAACATGAGCTGCAATACACCTTAGATCTCCCTCGTGACATTGTAAAAGGAGAAAGCTTAACTAGGGTTTCAACGTAGAGGAGATTTGGCACAACTTTCTGCGATGAACGATGGACGAATTGGAGCTTATCGCAGCAAATGATTCAGAGCTTCTCAAGGGAGATGCTGATAACGGAATGAAATGATGCCAAAGGATTGAGCAATTCAAAGGCTCAGAGTTTCTTATGGAAGTCGTTGATCCAGGATTGAATAATTTGGAGGCTCGGAGCTTTTCACAATGGAGGCAACCACTAAGTTTCTCTCACATAGCAGGGACTTTGGAGCTTCTCGTATGCTGGTCAGCAGACAGAATGAAAATTTTTGCCCATGTCGACCGGCATAGCTCATGATTTTAATCATGGATGGTACATGTACGCGCTAAATTTCTTGTGACATCTCAGTGACTATTTTCATACTAGGACAAACAATAGCAATAGAAGGATAGCATTCTTAAAGAAATGAAGGGGCAAATAGTGTGTCAAACATCAAAGAGTTGCAAAATTGGCTGCAACTGCAATTTATTCTGAAGAATCACAAGTCATTGGATTAGATCATCATGAATCAAGCCATTCAGGTGCCAAGATATTCTGTTAGTTCATTCAAGATAAATAAGGGGGAAATCCCAAGTAATTGCCTTTTTATAAAAACCAAAGACTATTTTGCAAACTTCCTATCAACCCCATAAACCATTCCAATTTTTAATCCTTAAACAATGTTGACCAACACATTATTGTATAAAAGTCATGTAGAGCGTCTTGGTTAAAACTATTGTTCTGGGGATGTTTGGTAACATGAGGTATTTGGAAGTAGGAGCCTCATATAAGTGTTCAAGCAGAAAAGGACCTAAACAGTGCATCTACCCAAGAAATAAAGATCTGCACCACGTAGACCTTACAGATATGATGTTCTTCTAAGTGCAAAATTTCAAATCCTGACACATTAAAACTAGACTTGCACAGGGTCTCACAGGATTTGATGCAGAAGATTTTCCTTTGCCTATAGCAGAAAGCATAAGATTCTAGCTTGGGAAATGTAAAGCAAAGAAATAGCATCATAATTACCATCTCCAAGCAAATATATTAACAAATACTTATAAAACTTAACAACATGCATCTGTCTTATATTAACTACAGTGTACTAATAATATGCAAAAAAACATAAAATCCACTGAACCAAATGGCTACTATGCAGTGACAAGTTAAGGCTATTTTGTGCATCATCAGATAATAGTATGCACAGTGGCATGGTTTATCCTTTACCTGCAATCAGCATTACGGCATTTGTATGCAGATTCACCAAAGATATAGAAGGGAACAGAGAAGAACTCATTGTATATTAGTCCACAATAAATTGAAAATAAGGCCATCAACAATAGTACATAGCGCCCTCCATATGCCATCTCCATAAAGCTGCCAAGTTTCTGGGAAGCAGTTGATATGCACAGTCAAAAAAAATTTATCTTAGATCATCACGACAGTTACAACAGTGCTTTTTCTTCAAAAGTTGACCAAACCAGTGGGTCATAAAATCATCAAAAACATAGTTTACTTGCTTTCTAAGTTAATAAATCATGCAAAATAAATAATTACAATTGACAAAAGAAGCTGAAAAGGAATTATTAGGTCAAATGCTTTAGCTTACAATGGGAGTGTATCACACTGTATGAGAAAGAAGTAAGAACCTAAAATTTCCCAGATCCAGAATTTCTATTCTAGCGAATGTCGCAATAAGAATTAATGTACCAAATGATCATTCACATATAATGTAAACTCCTATTAGCATAAACTTTCATAATGCGATATGTCCACCAATGAGGTCTTCTAAAAGTCAAAAGATATAAAGAAATAACAGAGATGGGATTAAAATACGAGCTATAGTCAAATTGCATGTCAAATAATAAAGATTCGTACTAGTTCACCCCTATGGGTTGATAAGGATAAAGAGTGTGTGGAGGATGGAATTGCAATAAAATAAGGCTTAGTTAAAAATACACAAACCTTGGGTATGAATGTAAAATGCCAATAATGGTAATCAATATTATAGCAGAGGGGACAGCCTAAGGAAAGAAAAAATCCAAATAATGTCCTCAATTAAGATAGTGAAAAGAGAATGGGCGAAGAATCTTTGGTATGTTGCTCGCATAAGCCTAAAAAAATCCATAAAAATAGAGCTTAGATCATATCACAACGATTTGTTAGTCAATAAACTATATACAAATGTGGAACTTCTTATTGTGTTTCTTTCCTAGCTGATGGATGATAAATGCCATGATACTTAAAAATGGTTCTACACTGTCCTTTTGAATCAGCTGTCAAATCACTACTCTGTAACCTAGAAATGTGCAAGTTTTTTTAAAACGATACAAGCTGCAAGTTAGTAAAAAGTTTGCCAACAGTTCTTAGGGAGAGAAAAGCTTGCATTTCTTACCCCCAGTAAAACCATCAACCATCCACCATCTACCTACACTTGGGTTTCCATGTTTTTGTGAGGGATAAAAACCAAAAATACTAATCCCCTGTTTACTTGGAAGGACGGAAATAAAAACTAAGGAAAGTTTTCCATGAGGAAAATTTTCCAGCGTTTATTTCCTGAAAAATAATGGACTGCTCATCCTTTCCGTTGTTTACCTATTGTTAAATAATGGACTGAAGGATTTAATAATTCATCTGTGGATATTTTTTTTATATTTTTTTATAGCCCAAATCAGACGAAACAAACTTTCCTTCCTCTTCACATTTTTTTTTGTTTTTCTCACACTCACAACCGCGGGGGGCCTGTGCAGCAGCGGGTGGCCCTGCACGGCTGCTGTAGATAGCCATGCGCGAGCCGCCGCTTTCCTTTCTCAATCCACACCTCCAAGTAAATAGAGCAAAAATGATTCCCTTCATAGGGGTGCTTGAACAAGCACTAAAATGAGGTTCAAAATCAGAAGTGGCAGGTAGAAATAGACCAGAGATGCTTTGACCACTGGCATGGAATGAATGGATAGATGAAAAACAATTGACCTGGCAACTCAATAGTAAGGCATGATAGTGTCATTTGAATGTTGAATAAATTAACGATATACTAAAAGTGAGTGTAAATCAAACAAAAAATATTTTAAAATATTGGATGTTAGAGTAGGTTTGGCGGGTAGAAGAGCCCAAAAATAAGAACTATACATCATAGGCAATAGTCAGTGCTCACAATTCGTCATTGTTGTTATAATTGTTCATTGAACATCTGCAGCACATGGAATAATGAGATTGAAGCTAAACAATAGGAAGACTACAAGAATGGATCCATCGGGAGCAAAGAACATAATGCAAATTCTATCTACCAATACTCGAAAAAAATGCAATAATTTCTCATAATTCTTAATGAAGCAGGCTCATAATCTAGATTTCAGATTTCTTAAACAAGGGGATGGAACAACTCGGAGCCAAACTGTATTAGATAATTAGACCATCCTAATATGGCTCTAACCAATTACATCATAATAGAGACAGCTGAAATGTTCACCTGTCCATTTATAAAATTGACACTTTATAGCATCTTAGCATCTTATGATATGAAATATCAAAGGATTGCAAATTTAGTATATTCTCATGCAGGATACATAAGACATGTAGGCACAAATTCCTATTCTATAGGGAATATGAGAAACTAACTTCCGAGGAAGAGTGAAGATGCATTACAAAAGATTCCAAACCAAAACATTTCACAAGGTAAAGCCATGTTTGACTTCAGTGGCATTTAACTTGGAAAATTTGTAGTCAAGAACATACAAAAAAATTCTCAAAAAGTTGAAGGAAGATAACAACCTGAGATCCTAGCTTTTTCTCACGCAGGATAAGAACCAGTGATCCCAACAGCAAACATAAACCGTGGCCCCAGTCACCAAACATCACAGCAAATAAAAATGGAAAGGTAATGACTGAATAAACAGCAGGATTTGCTTCTTGGAATCTAGCAACACTGCGTATGAACAAGAAACATTATCATAAATATGAAATTACTAAAATGTGATTTCAAAAATTTATTAAGAAATATTCTTCAACTTATTAGTTAATTCTTGCGAAATCTCTTAACAGAGGACCAGCAAGTCAATTATTTTCAAGCTTGTTTCCTTTTCATTGCCTGAGAAAGACTTTTAATAATTATAAAATCCATTCAAAACAATCTTCCATGATATTTCTTATTAGGTGATGGCACTATTTTGATCAAAAAACTGACTTGAAATATACTCTTAGACATTGAAAGCTTTCAACAACTGGTAATGTTTCAAAAATAGCCATCCTTGTTGCAGCCACACCAAAGTAAATAGCATCCTATTCAAATAGTTGTAGGAATTGAAATTTTATATGGACAAACTAACAGGATAAACAATGATGAAGATATTCTAGCTCAATAAGTTTAGGAAGGAAACATAAATGATGTCTTAAGACAGATGACATTGTCACTGGCTGAAATTCATGCAGTCATCGTCCATTCAACATGATTGGTGATTTATCCATATTACATATCAAGTTAATTACCAAAGTCAAAATGAGAAATTAATAAAATTTCAAGGACAAACCCATATGCATCCACAATTTCCTGAAATGCATTGGTGAACCGATTTGTTCTGAAGTATGTTGGGGGAGATTCAGAAGAATCCATATCATGAAATATTGTCCCCACTTGAGAATTGCTATGAATTGTTGCATGATGTAAAGCCTCCTTGATCTGTGGCATCAAAAGATCATTTAAAACAATTATAAACAATCACTATATTAACTATCCTTGCATGATCTAAACACTTTTATATACTATAATTTCACCTAAGATAATAATACAATGAATTAATTTATCACCTGTGGTTTAGCAAATGTTGGGCACCATCCTTCTCCAACAAGGCACTTTTTTGTGACATCAAAGTTAAGCATATTCAATGTGTCATATACAGCTTTTTCTTTTTTTACCTAAAAAATAGAATGAAATCAATAGTGCACATCCTGTCCATATGAAATCAGTATGCGTACATGTATTGTTGGAAAAAAATTCACCAATAAGACTGATACTCAAATCAAACTAGTAGAAGAAGGAGCAGATAGTAACTAGTTATACCATGATAGTCCAGTTCCAGAGTTGAGAACCAATTGAAGCCAATGCCTTATTTCTATGGCGCATTCCAGCATCTAATGTTGCTTCTAATTCAGAGAGGCGCAATGAAACCTAGATGAGCATAATGAAACACAATACCAAATTAGTTATTATAGATTTCTTATAGATCACAGCAATGATGTGAACTCCCCTATTTCAACCACAAAGGCACAAACATAGTGACAAGTTCCCAAAAACCCAAACTGCTAAATGACTTACCTGCAGATTCAAAAAGTTCTATAATATGGCAAAAAAGGATGTGGTAGTAAGTGTGATTGGAGTCGATTATAAGATTACCAACCAACTAGTAAAGCTAAGCTTTTGAGAGAAGGGCAGAATACAGACATGAATAATTTAATTAAAACATCAACCAATGTTTTATAACAATATAATACATTATTCTCCACTATTTTAAAATTCTTTCATAAATGTGTGAATACTATCTAACACTTGACTCTTCAAAATAACTTCACAACAATGTTAGTTTAAGAGAATGAGAAGATCAAAGGCTTAAAACTTACCACCATCTCAGAAGATTATGAAGTATCAGATAGATAATGCATAACCTAAAGTTTCTTCATGGAGAAGGACAAAAGGGAAAATTCATTTCAGAGAGTATTGATATGCCATGGTAGAGAGAACAAGCAGAAGATAATCATAAATTAGTTCATAATTGTAGAACATCTGCTAACTCATATAATACTCCCAATAAACTTCAGAATAAAATCTTAGTCACTGCAAAAGAGGTAATAACTGAATGTGAAAATTCTTATGCACATACAGAAGTCTAAATGATCAGTTAAAGAGTCTTAAGACACAATGGCATCACATGATGAACTGAGAAGGAAACAGAATACCTCATGAGTCAGTTGCTTCTGTTTGTTGTTCTCTTCTGGTACAGGATAGCAACTTGCCCCAAAAGCTTGACAGATTTTCAGTATTTTGCTCTTAGCCTGCTCTCCAGAGAAGAAAACTACAAATACCGTCTTGTGTACCTACATAATATGAGCACAAAGATACTGAATGTCATTAAAATAAAAAAATCCAACATGTAACATAAAGCAGCTAAAGAGGCATGGGGGAAAGGAAATTGAGCTTAAGGTTATTAGTTTTCTTTGTCAGGAAATTTTAAAATGTTCTAAAATCCTTAAGAAAATAAATGGTATCAAGAACAAATATGGCTTATGTTAGAAAATAAGTGAGGGAAGGATACTCTTACCATTTCACCAGATACTGGATCCATGACCTGCTCTCCTGCAGGTGCCTGATTGAAGAACATATTACCCCGGGTGGCCCGGAAGAGCATCCTCTCAAATGTTAGCTCTTTTGACTTGCATATAATCCCACTGATGAATCTCAAGCCAGCCATATTTGAAGGCTCAGGCTGAATAGACTTTTAATGATATTCTTGTTTCAGTAACCAAATGACTAAACAACATACTTACTACAGTTAACAAGGAGAGGCAAAAAAACCTGCTCAAGCAAAGATAACCCATCCTCATCTTTCATAGAGTAGTTGTTTTCGACTAACTCAGTCTCTGCCATGACTGCATGATTTTGAGCTGAGCCAAGAAATCTACCTGCCTGGAATAAAACATAAGTGCAGATCCACTGAAGCAGCCTATCATAAATATGGAAATGCCTCAAAGAATGCATTTGAGGCATTTCCATAGTGTCAATAAATGCAAGAAACAGTATCAGAGGAATTCCCTTTGTGTTCAAAGAATATAGTTGGCAACTTGAAAGCCCACAGGCTGTGTAGTTTTTTTGTTTTTTTAAGAGTTTTTTGCATGATCATAAGAAAGTCATCAAATGTGATTTCTCCTATTTGTACTGGGATACTTCATACTTCAATAAACCTATATTACTAAACCTAAAGCTTTTAGTAATTGGTTAATTGCTATTCCATATGAATTAACTTTGACCTAATTTGATATGGAAGAATTTTTTTATCATACCAAGAGATTCAATAGCAAATATAACCAAAACTTGTTTTGTTATGATTCATAAGATCTAATGGATCTAAAATCTTTTAATTGGAATACTTAGTGTGAGGTGTAGAAATAATTTGTTCTATTTTAACATGAAATTCATAACATCTTTGGTATACCACAACAGATATAGTATTCACTAAGATATAATTTGTGAGAGTTTGGCTTATTGGAATTATGACAATTTGATGGTTGATTTGCACATTAATAAAAATGTATTCAAGAAAATATTGATTTTTATATTGTTTTGTATTTAAAATTAGATGATGTACATTTGAGTTACATTACATATATATTGATATTAACATAAAGTGAAGTACTTAGTTTTGTGTTATTGATATTAATATGTAAATAATAAGAAATAAAAATATTCATTATTATTTTTGTATTATAGGTTGGAGTGTTGACCTGTTAGGAAACATTAACAACACGAACAATAAGTAAATGTAGTAAAGATGAAAATTTTTAGGTGGATCAAAATATTAACATTTGAGAACAATTAGGTGTATCCCCAATGGATGATAAAATAAGAGAAAATAGGTTGAGATGATATATATTCAAAGACATTGAATATATTGTATAGTAAGAAGAGTTGAATCTAATGGAACAAAAGGTGTATGGAGCAGAGGAAAACCAAAAATATTAGACAATGTAATAAAAATGATAAAAAATGATTTTTAAGTAATTGAATACAGCTAGTGATATATATATATATATGGACTCTTGACTAGAAACAATACAAAATACAAGATAATGCCTGCCTAACCATATTGACTTATTTTTGAATGAATTTACATTTTATACATTCATATAAACAGCTTAGAATGGATGATATTTGAAAATGGGAAATAAGATTATGTTCGTATTGTTAGGTCAAAATTTCTCTATCCTAATGGCATGCAAGTTATATATAGTCAAGTAACGGATAATTAAAGAATCTCTTCCTAAATTGGTCTTTCTTATAACTTTTCTTTCTAAACCATGCATGTATGTTAGGCTCAATGCTATTATTATATTTCTCTCTCTCTCTCTCTTTTTTTGAATTTCGTATCAAATTTGTAGTGTTTGAATTAGGAACAGTGATGGTCATACCGAGCAGTATAGGCAAAAATATCAAGCATTCTCAGCAAAAATATTTTTTAGCGCATTTTATAGTTTTCTCATAGATCAAAAATGTGAACAGTGGAAGATATAAATATAAAATAAATTCTTCTTATGCTTAGGCTACCATCCAGATTTAGCCACCCAAACTCATGGATAAATACATCTAAAGATGTGCATTGTGCAGGGCTAGCTAAATCTACAAGTCAATATGATGACCAAATAAATATAGGCTCTGGGAGGAAAAAACCAATAAGAATACTTGAATTTTCACAGCTAAATTAGATGCTACAGACAAATTTCCAGCACAAAATGAACATTTAGGACTTTGCAAATGGGGTTAGGAAAGAAAATAGTTAAACCCCAGTTTCTATTTCATGAATCATCAGTAATAAATTAAGATATTCTTGCGCCAAAATACATGAAAGTAGCTAGAAAATTACCTTTAATAACACCAACTTAAATTCAAGGAGCTCATTATATGTTTGTTGCAATTTCTCACTGTTTCTATTCATTTCTAGAAGTTCAACCTCGTGTTCGCTCAATCTTATCTAAAACAAGAGAATATCAATGTTATTAGTAAATAGTAACATTATGATTGTGAAAAACAAAAGATTACAAGACAATAATTTTACTGAGAAAAGCAACATACCTCTAGTTGCTCCAAGTCAATCACTTCTTCTGAAGCAGAATCTGGATAAGTTGTAACGCCGGCCTTGCTTATCTGATCAGCAAAAAACCTTAATTTTCTTGACATCTCGCCGCACCTCTTTACCTTTCAGAGTAGAAGAAAATTAATATCAGAGAATATAATGATTGATCCAGATGCATAAAGGCACAACCTACTATAGCCTAAAGTAGTAAGAAACTGAAGCAAAAGTATCAAAAACAATAATAAGATGGTAAATGGAGCAAATAACCATCAGATGTTCAGCACAGCACAGAAAACCTAGCTGTATTTCCTACAGTAGGCCTGACAAAAGGAAATGAACTTGTTGATTTTGTCCAAGGAAATGGTAGGACAAAAGGAAGCGGCTATTAAATGTTTCCCTGGCACATAAACAGACCTCTTCTAGACAAATTGGGTAGAAGCAATATTGTGCACAATTTTGAAAGGAAAATCTCGTCAAAATAGCAATTATTGTTTTTTGAAAGCCATTAAATTAATCAATATTTAATAAATAATCAAATTTCTAAATTAACTTTCCTGCCCTCTTTTCTTCCTTTCAATGGGATTACAAACTAGGAAAATCATTCCCTATCCATTCCCTCCAATTTTTTTACTCAGCTCCTTTCAAACCCTAGTTATTTCCCTCCTTGTAGGAAACTGTCCTTTAGATTGCAAAATTCAAACTGATCATTTGGATGACACCGTTTAAGTTTAAGTTTCCCAATGTACCATTCTATTAAGAAAGATGAACAGATACACAAGCCTCCAAGAGAAGTAGAAATCACATAAATACTGCACACAATTTTGAAGTGCATCAATCATTTGCACATTGTAATTGCATCTGCATGGAGTTCTAATAGATGCAAAGTGTGAACTATCTGATAGATGCAAGGTGTGGACTATGTGAAACTTGCAACATGATGTCTGATAGAGTATTAAGGTGCTGACAAGGTCACGACACAGTAGCCAGCAGGGTTATTAAGGTGCCTCTTTGATTAAGTAGAGTATGATATGACACCAAAAGGAAAAATAGACGTGTAATTGTCTTGGAACTAAATCATCCTATTTTAATATAATAGTTAGTTACCTTTAAAATGTTGTTATTCCATCAATGAACAGTGTTGTCAAAATTTTAATCTATAAAATGCAACAGTACTATATCATGACTTTAGCCCTACCAAACGTGAGTTTTTCAAATAAGGAAGAACAAAGGCCTTCCAGCCAAGTAACTAAGATAAATGAAGCAGAAAGCTGGAAAGTTGATAGAAATAACAAATAATGTCTAGATCAACTAAGAAAACCTTACTTAGAGTCTGTAGACTTCTATGGCGCAACACCTATTTACCTCTAAGAATTAGAATGTTGACTATGACAAGTTATTCTTCTCTTTAACCTTGTATTAAAGTTCAAAAAATCTTTCTATGTTCACCATTTCTGATCCTATTCTAAGCCATTCCAACTGTTTATCTGGATCAGTATGCCAAAAATGTCATATGCTTGTGTGCCTGACTCATCATGTGAATGACAGCAATAGGTCTCCAAGTGCTGACATTACATTCCTGCCCACTCATAACTAAACCAAATAAATTGTCCAGAACCGTAGGTAACTAGTCAGCTAGTCCTAGGGCAAGCCAATGGCAGCATCTGACAACATTACATTTATTTTAATATTTCAAACGTAACATAATAGGAGATTGATTATATTCTTAACAAATTGGAAATAACCTTTGTTTCACACTACCATCTTGATACAAAATCTCATGTTATGAAAAAAATAATAATATAATGATTTGTTTAGATTGAACTCAAAGTATCGTGCTATTATATCTTATTATTCATATTCAATAAGGTGAAGTCATAATCTTTCTTCTTTTTTAAATAAAAAATCATTGGTTCTAAACGTGAGGGAATGGTAGATGTTTGGTAATTTTCCTCTGATTGGGATGAAAGATGTGATTGAAGCGGCTATTCCCATACATATTATGCACGCTATACTTTTACTTAGTCTGATATCACTTGCAAGTCACCAACAGTTCAGTTCAACTCCTATGAAATCCAGGGTTACTAGTTAGATTAAAAGAAACCTAAAAGAAGTCTAATTAAGTATATACCTGATTAACAAATGTTCGCTGAAAAGGACTTTTCTCTTCATTCAACTGCACAAAAAAGAGAGGAATGTTAGTTGAATTACGCAAATAGAGGTTGCAACATTCAGGACTATCTATTAGCAAGATAATATGAGAATTAGACAATGCTTCAAAATGTCACTGGATCCATAACTTATGTATGGTTGTTTGCAATGCTAAGGCGATCCAATTGAGTAAAATGACCACTGATGTTGATAAACACATCAACTCAGGTTAATATGTATGCCATAAGTAAAACAATGCAAAGTCTCATGGAGTATGTTAAGCAGTATTTGCAATAAAAAATGCCACGCAAGTACATATTTTGGCGTACAACTGTCAACACGACATAATATGAAACAGGAAAAATTATACCCTTTTGTAATAAGTGTCACCATCATAGCAAGTGAGAATGTGAGAGTAACCAAAAATTTTGATGTTTGTAAAAGTCAACAAATCAAGTTGAGGAGTTAACCTAAATTTATGAAATGATTTTTCAAAAGGATATCTTTCCCTACTCTGAACTGCATGGAAGATCAAGCTCGATGTCAATCTCTCATATATGAATCATTAGAGTTTGATACTAAAAAATTCTTATTAATTCCGAATTTATTTTTAAATATTTGAAAAGGGGTATGCTTTTAATTTTAAATTAATCTAATTGGTGATAGACCAGTTATTTGTTTGACCCATGATTAAGATTGATCCAGATAGCTTGCCACTGATCACACAGACTCATGCAAGGAATCCATGTGCCAAGTCTTAGACTTTATGCACAATTATGATTGAATGTTATTGGTTATAATAATTAGCGAATATACCTTATTGGTAATGTCCAACCTTGCTTCGCCTAGGCCACAGAATTTTTCTCTTCTATTTAAGAAAGGTGGATCATTCTGTCAAGTTCTAGCCTTGGGACCAATATCAGTCACCTTTAGATTCTTATAATGGACCAAACCCACCTTTGCCTTTGTTGAACTACAAAGGTCTAACTCAATTTCAATTTATCATATATAAATAATGGACATGAGTAGGAAGAGAAATCAGGTTTGACTCACAAACAAATAAATGTTCATGAGCATAAGTATCAGTCATGTTAGAAGATGTGAGAGAAATGCTACTCAACTACGTTGATAGGGAGATATCTTCTTATCGGACAGAAGTATATCAAGTCATTTTATATGTTATCACGGATCTGCAATGAAAACAGGAGCGGACATGGTTATATTACTGTCGCTTCATGATCTTAAAATAGGAATTAGGAACTCTGCTCGTGAGCCTTCCACATTCTTAAGAACATAAAACCATCAGAAGTTGTAAAAGGTAAAAAGGAATAATCAAGTGAAAGCAAATGCTCCGTAAGTTAACTGCATCAAAATTTTAGAACAACAAAATACGAGACCCCTAACTGATCGCATTCGACTATTGAACAATCTACGATATTTGCGTTTGCAATCTGGTAACTAATGATTCGTCGAGATTTAGTTGCATGAGAATTGTTTCCCCTTTTCTAGTCGAGTTAGTCCTGTGGGGAATCTGTGGTGGAAACATATAATATTCAGTACCAAACACATCAGTGCAAGGAAGGAAAAAAGAAAATAAATTTCAAACGAAAAGTCCAGTCGAAACAATAGGATAAAAGAATAAAGGCAAATGCATCCAGCTAGATTCAGGGATTAGATCTGGAAGTTTAGGGCTACTCACGTCTTTGAATTGGAGGAGGCCGAGCTCGCCGAGGTAGGAGACGGCGCGTTGAGCGGATTCGACGGGCATGATGAGCTGCACGAGGCTCATGTTCTCGGATCGAAAGTGATCCATCGGCGGCAAATCGTCGAAGAATTTCATTGCAGCTCGAACCGATCGAATCTATGCAACCACAAGAAGGAATGCGGAGATCGAGCAAGCGCGCGTCAGATCTGGGACGATGGGTTCCGCTTCTGCTCTCGCCTCATGCGATTCGCAACCGCCATTTGTCGCGGAAGGTTCCGAGCGCGTTCGAAGGTCAAGGAGCGAAAGGTTCCAAGTTGGGGAAAGAAATAAGAAGAACCCAAGAACGCCCTTTGAGATTGGAGAAATGGCGAATATATCCACACACAAAATACAAGGAAGCCCGATAGCCCGAATCCGTTAAGTAAATAATTCTCCTATTAATTGATTGTCGTTGAATATAATTAAATATAAATATAAATGAAAAAAAAACTAATATAATTTATTTTTCACTTTATTCACTTGAGTTGCATGGTTTTTCTCCTTATTTACTTCCAAAATAAAGAATCAGGTAAGACATTCTGTATTTTATGATTAAATAGATGAGATATCCTTATCAATTCAATAACGGTTTGAATTCACTTTACAATGAGCAATTAAGAAATATTTTTTTTTCTTTTAAAAATATTTGTTTTAATCTTGATATGAGATTTAATTAAGGATAAATTATAAATATACCCCCTCTAATTTATTGTTATTTTATCTACATTTAATGTTTTGAAGACCAAATAAATTATTTGGTGGATTGAAGAGGATGTAATGAAAAAAAAAACTAAATTATTAATGTATTCATTTTTAATATACTTTTTAAAATAATTTATAAAAGATTTTTTGGGTAGATATACCTTAAATCATAAATTTTGATTAATGGGTTATAAATTGGTAAGTCTCATTGATTTTCAACTTATTTAATTTTAAAATTTATGATTATAAATGAATTGACCTGTTTATATATGACATTTATGATCATATTCATATGACACAATTTGTATAATTAAATGAGTCATAAATTGGTTGAATTACACAATCTATTTAATAGATTAAGTAAATTTAAATACAAAAACATGTTGACTATTTATATATATATATATATATATATATATATATGGTGGGTTTAATTCAATTACAACTTAATCCATTTGTGGGTTATAATGATTTTTACATGTGCAAGGATTCAAGTAGGCTTTTACAACAACAAAAAATCGGATATCAGACTTTAAAATAGATGATTTAACCTTATATTTCACTCATTAATTAAATTTTAAAAATATAGTGGCTTGATATAACACCCTAATTTTACCAATAGTTCAACTATCATAGATACACCTTACTTACGACTATTATAGATGCACATTACATGAGAATTAAACTATAGTTGTTTGGAAAATATACTCTGCACCACACTAAGTTCAAGAGCAATAATGACTTAAATAGTCTATAAAAGATAAAATTTGTCATCTTAGTCGCCCCCTCTTCACGATTGTCTCATATCATTAAAAGAAAGTAAATTAAGAAATTGAAATGAATCATCGTATAAAAAAATATATCTATGACTTTTATTAGAATTCCACCTTTATTTGATAGTCAACTCGGTCCTATCCTGAGCAGTAATGACTTAAATAGGAAATATAGAAAACAAGGAGTTTATTGCATTGAAGATGAGGCTTGAATTAAGAAACAATGCTTTTAGGCTATGATACGGTGACAAAGTGCTCAAGTTGTCATTCAAATATTCATAGTTTGATTTTTAGTTATGATATATTTATAGATATTTTTTTTTCTAATGAGACGTGCAACCGACGGATATTGAGCTTCTGGACCATTCATCATTTTTTAATTTATCTCGATGATCGATGAGATTTTTTTGAGATCGATCACTCTAGATTCACCTGTTAGATTCATCATTTTTTTTTGTATATTAAGAAACGGTAAAAGATTCAATTGCTCAATAACCTACGAGTGATAGATCTTTAAAATAGCTCAAAAGATTAGAGGCACGTAGCATTGAGTTATTGTTGCAATTGAAGATATTGTGAAACACTTAATAACATGGAGTATGGATTGAGTGATGGATGCTTGATGATTTAACGGCTTAAATTGAGAGAGTCGAATACCTAAGACATAAGAGTCTAAGAGATTATGAGAGAATGAAAATTTTAACTTTTTTATTATTATTTTACTTTTGTACAACATCATTATAATGATGTGTGATTAGCCATGTAATATGTGACTAATGTGGGGCTTGATTGTACTGAAGCCTTCACCCAAGGATTAACGTCCCAAGTCATAGTTTATCGATCATCTAAAGTCTTATGACTTATGGTGACATAGAGGTGACAATCAGGATGGGTTTCTCATGACCCAACCCAATCACGCCACAATCTAACACGGGACGGATCGTGTCAGGTTTGGTCTGATTTATCCCACGTACGAGTTTGACTATACAAGTTACAGATGATATATAATGAAGAATTTAGCACATTTTTAGACCTCATGGATGAATTAACTAACGTTAAAATGAGATTTTAGATGATGACTTGACATAAATATTTATCATTTTATTACTTAATTTATTTGATTTTTGAAAACGCTCTCCTGACAATGATATGTAGTTATATGTGTGGGATCGATCGATTAGAGGGGAGTGAATAATTTTATAAATCATAATTAAAAAAATTTCTTGCTTCTAACTTAAGCAAGGATACATATATTAATTAATTAAAAATAAATATATAAAAAACAAAATAAGAGACGCAAGGTTTTACTTGGTTACAATCGGAGATGTTGTTAATCCAAGATAAGTGAAAGTACCAAAAGACTCTTTCGAGAAGAGTAGCCTCTTACATACGTGGAAAGCTAAGACAAATACAAGCACGAGTTTGAAAGTTAAAAACTAAGTATGTTGTTCTAAAACTAGAGGACACAATTTCTATTTATAGTAAAATGATCGAAGTAATCGTTTTGCTGATGTGGTAGTCATGAGGGCGCCTCCATTAATTGGGGGCGCCTCCAATGGATCTAGCAGCGCTAGAGGCGCCTCCAAGAATTGGGGGCACCGCGGTTGGGCTGACTCGGCTTCCAGATTTCATCCACTACAACGAGTCTTTAGCGGTCGGTTGAGGCGCCTCCAAGCAACCGGGGACGTCTCTATTCTTAGGGGGGTGAGGCGCCTCCGAGAATCTCGGGCACCTCCATTGCACCTCCATTCGAGGCACCTCCATTCGATGGGGGTGCCTCCAGCGCCTAGCGATTGAGGCCCCTCCAGCTGCTTTGGGGAGCCTCCAATCCTTCTGGATGCTTGGGTGATTTTTGATCGCCCGAAGTTGAGCTCACCCAAACTCAATTTTGATATTCTCCTCGAGCAGGCTTTCTCTTCGGCTTCTCGTCCTTCGGACCTCATCTTTCTCACCTCGCGTCCCTCGAACCGCGTTTTTCTCGCTCCACCAGTGTACTCTTCCGCAACTTCTCGTCCCTCGGATGCATCGAGCCCATCGACTCGCTTCCCGTGCCATCCTTTTCGTCTGTTGCGTCTTCTGCTCGACTTCTTGTGTTCGTAAATTCCTACACACTTAGACGCAAGGATTAAACTACAAAGGACATAACTTAATTCAGTTGATCACATCAAAACTACCTTGGGATACTTATAATCTCTTTCTTTTTGATGTGCATCAACCCGAGTTCAAGTCAGGGTAAACAAAACATAAGGTTATAACAGTTTACTACATAAAAAAAATATTGCAATCGGGTACAAAAAGAAATTATAATTGACTTCCCCTTAACTTAATATTAATTATCCCCCTTTGATTATATCAAAAAATAGGAAAAACTACTAAATAATAGGAAAAAAACTTGAAAAAATTTAATTGAGAATTTATACACAAGATAGACATCTGTGTAATTGTACCGCAATTATTTCTAAGAAAAATGATTTTAATAATTAAAACATAAATTTTTTAAAAATAATTTGAAAATTATTTTTAACTTTAGAAAAAATTTGAAATTTTTTGTCAAGATTCAGATAACCAATCTAATTCTAGAAAAAAAATTCAAAAGAAAAATACTTTTTTTATAGAGAAAAATATTTTTTAGTAAATTGAAGATTTTTTTTAGATAATAAATTAAAAATAAGATTTGACAGTGAAAAATCTTGTAAATTTTTTTAAACATTTAAACTTTAACGGTTATTCAAAGAAAAATTAAAATTTTCAAAAATAAGTCTCCAAAAATTTATAATTTTAAAAATTCAATTTTTGTTAAAAAATTTATAAAAAATTATGCAATAGTCAAAAAAATTTGAAAATTTTCTAGTAACAGAAAATATGAAATTCTATCACAGAAAAATATAACATAAAAATTACTCAAACAGAAAGATGACGAAGACAATTTTACAAATAGAATATTAATAAATCAAACATTTTATTTTCTAGCATGCATATAAAAATAAATTAATAGTTTAGAACGGATTATAAAAATAAATTAATAGCTTAGAACGGATTTTGGAACTCAAAATAAATTTCTACCTACTGGATTTATCAAATATTTTTTAGGAATATCGAAATGTGATATCTTTCTAATTTGGCCCCTATGATTTTTTAAATATCAATTTAGTTCTCTATAATTTCTAAAATTTGAAAAAATATTTGAACATGCAGAATTATTTTCCAATATTTT
>JBBUKS010003949.1:0-12802 GCA_038050645.1 Hedychium gardnerianum | reverse complement strand
CTCTTGTCGTCCTGGAGAGCGGAGGCGAGGAAGGGGGCGAGAAGGGTTGCCTCGGAGGCATGGGCGATCTCCTCCTGTAGGCGAAGCTGAGGCTAGGGTCACCTGACTTAGCAGGCGAAGCCGGAAGTTGAACCGGACCGCTAATAGTGTGGGCCCGAGCTCGGGAATCCCCCAGGTTCATCGGGGAAGTCGAGGTCTGAGATCTTGATGGTGGAATTGAGACTAGGCTCGATGGAGAAGACAACAGATTCACAGGATGAGACCGGGATTGACACCTCTTTCTTGTTATTCAGAAGGGGTCCTCGACTCTGCCGATGACACTAATTCAGCGACGGTTGGGGGGTATAGCGGGTGGTTTTGCAACTAGGGGGGCAGCCACTCCTATCAGGGTTGGTGCAGGGGCACGTGATGTCCCCTCTTGAAGACGCGCATCATCTTCGGTCAAGTCCACAATCTTGACCCGATGTGCCTCCATCTCGTCCGACGTCAACTGGGTGGGTCACCTTGTTCAAAGACGCCCGTAACATGGTGTCGGCTGCAACAAAAGGAAAACCTTTAGTTAAATATCAACAAATATCTAGAGTATCAAATCTTGCCAAAAGAAGCTTGAAGAGGAGCGAAGACAGGGCTCAGCCCGAACAAATGAAGTAACCCCTCCTCAAGCAACAAGTTGCTCTCGAAACTCAGATCCTTTGCTTTCTTGAAAGCTTGGAAGCAACCTTGCTCCAAATGATAGTTCTTCAAGGAGGGTGGCTCGGGTAGCTGAAGTTGTCAGCGAGTTGGCCAGGATTAAAGGCTTGGAGGCTTTATATAAAAAAATTGAGGTTTTCACCCCTTGTGCGAAGATGGAAAACCTTTCAAGAGGTTGATCTCGGTCCTAACAAAAAAGAAGAAGACTCGATCACCCATCTTCTTCGAATAAAAGAAGTAATCACGCGAGGAAGATAAGGGCATCCTATTGGTGACCTATATATACTGCGCTCACTCGATTCCGACCGTCGAATGCCTATTACCACAAGAACGGGATGGATTATTTAGCCGTCGGATTAGACATTGGGACAATGTCAAATCCTGTAATCATCACGATCTCGACAATCTCTCGTTATCTTCGCAGGTGGTCATATCACATTAATGTGACTCAATCTCGAAAGCATGTTGATGCTCCCAGACTCAGAAATCGAGGTAGATTGAGCGTGACGAGCATTTAAAGGCGTGATCGTGATTAATGATGCGAAATCCCTCATTTAAAGCACAATATCATATCAAGTCCAAAAAGTTGCCACGTGGATGCCGCAGGCGGTCTTGATTGACTACACAATAGTTCCATTAGTTGGACTTGCGTCTCCTTCGACTAAACTTGAAAGTGAGTCATGTGATGCGGAGAGTAATCAGAGAGGTGTCACGTAGCGAAAAAATCAAATAAAGAAGTAGATGTGGCAGTCAAAGAAGGCTACTAACAGCCCTCGACTACCAATAACCCCCGGTTACCAGAATACCATGATCATAAATACCCTCCTGCATCTCCCGGGATGAATAACCGTTGCCCCGGAGAAACACCAATAATGTGGGCATTACTCCTCGATGGACGTGAAGAATATAGTCATTTACTCTGAGTAAATAGTTAATAAATGAGGTAACGTTGTAGAAGATGCGACAGGGAGGGAGAACTTGGACTTTCACGTCCACGACTCTATAAAAGCTCGTCTGCTCCCGCAGACACAGGTATGTGCACATACGCATCTACAAACCCTAACTATTGTTCATCTTCTTCATTCCACCTCAACTGACTTGAGCATTAGAGTGACTACACTGGAGAGTCCCCTGACCGTTATTTTAACCGTTATCTTCTAGCCTCTCCTAGGTAGACGCATGCAGGCCCCTCTCAAGCTCCTCCTATTGCCTAGTGATCGACGACAAAGTCAACATCCATACTAACTCACCGGTGACTTATTCGTCGACGTTCTTAGGTAGGATCACAATAAATTTGGAATTCATTACAAATCATGCGATGAATTCCATATTTGTCGCAAAAATTTGCAACGATTTTAATATTCATCGTAAATCTACTACGAATATTAAATTTCGTCGCTAATTGATAATAATTTAGCGATAAAATATAATTTTTTGTGAATTTACGATGAACTCTTTCATTGCTAATATTATATAATTTTTTATTTTATTACTAAATTTATTATAAATATGGAATGAAAATTTTTCGTTTCGTGATTTATTTTTTTTAGTGAAAATAATATATGAGAAAAACTATACAAACTTCTGTCTTATATTATATCCATCAAAATATAACTATGATTTGATTTGATTTGATTTTGGGAAAACAAAATTTTACCACTTATATATATATTTGTGTCCAGAAATGCTAGCTATATATTATCCAATTAAAAATATTAATTAATTTGTTTTTTGGGAAAGAAAATCCCACATAGATATTTCAAATCTAAGAGAGACAGGTGTCCACTTGGCATGCTCTGATTGGCTATTTTATGATAAGATTTGTGATCCAAATATCCTTCAATAATTTTGAGTGGTGCAAGGGCAGCTTCATCTCCTTAATTAAACCCTCATTGACGCACCACAACTGCCTTCCCCATCCTCACTCTGCCCATGGCCACCGTCAGCGCCGCCTCGACCTTCGCCGTCGCCGCCCTCCCGAGGCGGTCACTGCTCGGTATGTACTGTCCTGCTCCACGAAATTTGAGCCGTACTGCAGGTTTGCCTCGACTGGCCTGCAAGGGCGGAACAGTGCGGTGTTCGACGCAGGAGAAGGCAACCGTGGCCACCGGGGCGGTGGCGATGGCAGCAGCGTGGACGACGGCGGGCCCGGCGCTGGCGCTGGTGGACGAGAGACTGAGCACCGAAGGGACAGGGTTGAGCTTGGGGATCAGCAACAACTTGCTGGCGTGGATATTGCTGGCAGTGTTTGGCCTCATTTGGGCTCTGTATTTCAGTTACACTTCCACGCTCGATGAGGACGACGACTCTGCGCTCTCGCTCTAAACTCTCCAATGGAATCATGCCACGTCTTAATTCACTTGAAGTACTTTTTAATCATGCACAAATTAGCTATATATATATATGCTTAATTTTGGGTCTCAAGTTCATTATATTGTGTTTTATCATTGATTGATGATCATTTATGATTACGGCTTTTGGATATGAATTTGATGGTCGAAGAGATCGACATCTCAACGGGCAATCATGGTTATTTATGTGACTCGAATTGAGGAAAGGTTGATTTTCAATGAAGTCGATGGAAATAATCTTTCACACGATGATTTTTTTTAATTTTTTAATTTACTTTTTTTTAATAATATATGTCAATCATGAGAGTTGTCAAATGATGAACTTTACTTTTTACAGAATAATCATTTACGAAACTCTCTTTAAAGATGGAAGAGCTTCTAATGGCCTAAGAAATCTGATGTCTAAAAAAATTTCTCATAAGATAATTTAATTTCCGGTACGTGAATTTATTATTAAATTTCATATATTCAATAAAATCTAAGATAAATAATTATCGAAGTATAAGAACGTAAAATAAAAAAATTAATTTATTATTTCATCATAAAAATATGAAAGTTTTTGTTCGATCTAAATCGATTTATAATTAAATCTATTTCGAAATAAAAAATTCTTTTACTTCATTGATTCCATAAAAATATGAAACAATTCATCGTATATAACTTCACAAGTTACGTTAAATGATAAAATAAATATTTTCTTTAACTATATTACTAATTAAATTTGTTAAAAAAATTTATATTATATTACTCCATCATTTATTTGTATTGTAAAAATAATTAATTATATTTTATTATAAAATAATTTTAACTGAACAAAATATTTTTCACCATCAAAATTAAACAAATATACAATAAATATCCAAAAATATATTCACAAAAGACATATTTGACCAACTTCGCCACAAAATTTATCCACAAATCTAGGCCTTAGATGATTTTCTCAACTGAGGAACTCCTACTTCTTTTTCTCCTTAAGCAAGAGTAATGATCAAGAGATCTATCCCTTTTCTCTTCTCCTTCTATAATGATCCTCAGCATCTCTGTATGCTCTTTCATCTTGACGTAAATGGCGTTATCTTACCGGTGATCTTGAACTTCATTCTCGGGAACGCCTCACTAGAGGAGATGGAGATCGAGAATACTTGCTTCTTCGATATTTGATGGGTGACCTTGACCGGTACTTGGATCGAGAAGCATATGGAGATCTGCTCAAAGCAAAATGCATATAAATACTATTAGCTTAATGAAATGGACAAGATGGTATCAACAAATAAGATTCAACTTCAAGCATAGAAATTCTTAGCTGATCTAACATAGTAAAAATAATAATGTAGGTTAAAGCTCAATGGCAGATCACCACCTTTAATGCCCAGCTCTACAAAATTTGAAACACCAAAGAAGAATATATGAGTAAGATAGAATCTGCTACCTTGACTTCCTGATCATCACTAACTAGACCTTCTTCTTTTAACCTTTTACTGATCTCAGCTGCCCTTGCTAATGTCATCTCTGTTGCAGATTTTATAGTAGCTGCTCGAGCAGCAGCCTGTTGCATGGCCATTGCTTGTTGCATCATTAAGGCATGTTGAAATTGCATCTGTTGCATAGCAACTGCTTGTTGCATCACTGATGGCAATGATGAATTAGCAAGGGAAGATTGGACTTGCAGGAAAAAAGGAAAAGTAAGAGGCGAGAAGTATGCTAGTGGAAGTAACTCCAAAATTTCAAGTCCTAAGAACCAACATATAAACTAAAATGTGAGGGAATAATTGATAGTGTAATGCAAAGATCTACTTACCGATGGAGCTTTTCAATACGTGTTCCAAAAGTTTGTACAGTAAGTGCCTCCAGCTTAAGCTGATTCATAACTTCTTGTAGGTCTTCTAAACAAGAAACTAAATAATTCAAGAACCCTTTTCCATCTGCTGAAGCATTCGCTATGCAACAAGCAATATCAGCAAGTTCATTCATCTACACCAATTTAGGAAAATTCATCATCCACAATAAATGAGATGATTAGCAATAAACAACATTTTAGTAATAATGACATGCAATTGGACAAACTATGAATAGGAAACATTTAAAGAATTTTGTAGGAGTTACAAAGATCTACTTTTGAAATTTGTAGTAATCAATCCTTGCCCAGTAAGTATTTTAACAAAGTTTATGGTGAAATCTTTCAATCCTTCAAACATAATTCCCCATCAACAACAATTAATCTTATTTTGCAAAACTATTCCAAATAGAGAGATAACATTTTACTTTAATTAAGATATGATAAATTGCATGCCCAAAGCAACACTAA
The DNA here is from genome assembly GCA_038050645.1 of Hedychium gardnerianum. Taxonomy (NCBI): domain Eukaryota; kingdom Viridiplantae; phylum Streptophyta; class Magnoliopsida; order Zingiberales; family Zingiberaceae; genus Hedychium; species Hedychium gardnerianum. Next base: position 7,456 of record JBBUKS010003949.1, on the reverse strand, counting down.
CTTACAAATGAAATATAAAATTCCTAGGAACTGAAAGCAGCATAAAATTAAGCAAATAATCAACAGGTGACATCTAAATTCTACATATACATTAAGCATCAACACAGTGAGACATTAAGATAACATCTTTTCCTAAAATGACTTTGTCATGCAAGTAGATTCATAAACGTAAACAATTAACTAGCAATTAGATCTCGTTGTAATAATAATTAATGCATGACTTCCATGCAAAAATCAACAAAGCAAGAATTCAAACAGGTTAGGGACAAAAAAAACCCGACTAGAACACCAAATATGAAGCAGTCAACTGTGTATTTGTTCATGTGTTTATCAATTTCAAAAACCATGGGCATACAAAAGGAGATTTCATAAATTAGTTAATCACTAATAGAAAGAACTCAAGAGTGGCTGCTGACGTGCTGAAACCAGAGCCTATGCATTCAATCAAGCAATAACCACCTGTGGAAGATCATCACCCTCAGAAACAGCATTCTTCCCGGTCATAAGCATGTCTATATGAGTAGCCCTTGGTGTCATTAAAGGGGATCGTGGAGTCATGCTGCCTACTGATGAAGTAGCCATTCCTTGAGCAGATTTTGCACTAGGACGGGCCTTGCAAGTCATTGATGGGATATTTTTCAGGTCATCAAATAGAAGAGGATTCTCCGACTCATGAAGACAATCAAACATATCAGCTGAACCTAGCCGCGACCAATCACATAGTTTTGGAGAAGGAATATCAGATCCTTCAGTTACACTTGATGAAAAGAAGAAACGATTGCTTACCCTTGAAAGAGTATAGGTCTCGCGGAAGAGAAGAACCATCGGCGAATCCTGTGTTCCGCGGCGCCGCTTGGACTTGCGGGCTCCTTGGCTGTGATGGCCAACTTGATGCTTCCGCTACAAAACCTGTGGTTGGTCAGGAGCGGAAGGGAGCTACCAGTAACCGGATCGCCCTTGCCCTAGATCGCGAGAGAAAACGAAGGAGCCAGTGCGTCGAAGGTGCTGCGGATGGGTGAAAAAAGGGGTTGTGGTAAAATGGGAACGGGGTGAAAAAATATTAATCGGATCAATTTATTGACGTTTTAATCAATTCAAATTTATTATTTCAATATTTAAAAATTAAAAAATTATTTTAAAATTTACTATTTCATCAAATAAATATTACAAAATAAATTATCACTTAAAATGAAAAATAAAACTTGTATTTTTTAATATATAAAATTTAAAATAATATTTACTATATTAATTTTATAATCGAAATGATTACTATATGACATGGGCGATAAGGTCGGCCCCCAGGTAGTACTGGCAGACGTCGCGTGACAAAAAAGTCTAGATAGTCAAAGGTCAGGACTAGCGGAAAAGCGCGCTCAATTGACCAGAAGAATCGGCCGGGAGCATCGGTAGGGAGAACCAACCGGACGGACTCTCCTTTCTGACCACGGACTGAGCAACCCCGGTCAGATCAATCGTATAGGCATGTGCTACCGACTCATCCGCTAAAAGCACGTCTCAAGTAAATCATCTTCCTGATCAGACGTACCACGTGGCCTACCAGACATACCTTACCATCGGCCATGCCTCTAGCACAGCGATAGGATATAACTCTGACGCCAACAGTACGATCAAAATATCTCTAACGGTACCTAAGACACCCCCGGAAGTATGGAGGATGACAACAATCCATGTCGTAGTATGCTTGCCCATACCTTGACAGAACACGCCATTAACGCTAGTCGTACATTCCCCGGAAGGATATATAAAGGGCCTGGTTTCACATGCCAAAGGGATTGTGGGTTCTTCTAAGACTTATTTCGCTCACTTTTACTGTTTTAGTTACCTTCGCTTGATCAGGTCTTACTTGGGCGTTGGAGCGGGATCCCCAGGCCCCCCGCCTGGAGCCCCCCTTAACCCTTCGGCTCTCTTGTGGTTCTTCTCAGGGATTAGATCTCGGAGATTAGAGAAGATTCCCGGCATAAACGATTCAGCCAACGAGACCCCCAACTCGGCGATTTGATCGAGCAGGTAAGTGAAGTCCTCCCCGCTCGATGACTTGGTCAACCCTTCTCCAGCTCACTCGTGGTTCACCCGTCTAAGATCTCCGCACATGAACAAATTGGCGTTGTCTGTGAGAACGATAAATCCTGAGTAGAGACTTTGAAATGGATGATACTAAGAGATCCAACTTGCCCTCGTCGCAAAGTGAATTGAACTAGACAATAGCGGCAGCCGTGCAGGAGGCCATGTAGCAGTAGCAGGCTGCATGACAACAGAGATAAGAAGTGTGGCTACAATAGCAGCAATTCATGTGACAGCAGCAGCAGGTCGCGTGACAAGCATAGCAGCCTGTGCAACCTTTGTCTCAGGGGATGCCGATCCCGACGGTCGGAGCCCAGCAAGGTGCTCGACAAAGACTATTCACGCCAACAGACACACCACTGGCCTTTGGCCAGCCCGCGGCGAAAGCGTCACTCCAACCGGAGTAGTCAAGGGAATCCTCTATCGCTCGGGCCAAAGCATCGGATGTCGCTAAAAGCAAAGGGTCAACACCTAATGGGTCCAGCAGACCCAAAGGCCCGTCGTTCGCGAAAAATGTCTTAGGTGACCACTTGCCCAAATATTTCCACCCCACGTCCATCGAGGAGTATAGCGGGTCAACAAACCCGGAAGACCACTTATGCAAGTTTGAGAACGCAGCACTATTGCATCAATACCTTGATAGAGTCAAATGTAGGGTCTTCCTAACGACTTTAGCGGGTCCAGCACGGAGGTGGTTCAATTGTCTACCGACCGGGTCCATTCATTCCTTTGAGGAATTCAGAAACGCATTCCTGCAGAACTTTGCCAGTAGTAAAAGATATGTGAAGACTCCCTTAGACCTATTTTCCATGAAACAGAAGATGAAAGAATCCCTAAAAGATTGTCTTCAGCAATTCAACAAGGTGACTTTGGATGTCCAGGCAGCTACCCTTGAAATTCTGATCAGCTCCTTCTCGCAAGGTTTGTTGGAAGGCAACTTCTTCCGGTCGCTAGTGAAAAAGACCCTGGTCAACTTCTATCACCTCATGAGCAGGGCTATCAAATATATAAACGTGGAGGAGGCCCAATCAGCTTAGAAAAAAGAGGTTAATGCCCCGGCCAGTTCTTCTGATCGCAAAGCCCCTCCGCCTCCACTATGGTACAATGACCGTTCGAGACCCCATCGCTAGATGCCCCACAGAGAAAATATGGCGGTCCACAAAGTTGAAGCCTTCCAAGCCCTGAGGCCTAGGAAATGATATCCTGAATTGACAGGTCATTTTTGTTCCTACCACTAAAGAGAGAAACATGATACAGAGAGTCTTCCCAACTCAAGAGGCGGGAGCAAGCCCTTGGTTGGAAGTCCCCCGATCGGAAGCGTTCCCCACGCCAAGCGGATCAAAAGGAGGAAGAGGGCCCATCTGACAGACGCGCCAGGACGCCCCCGAAAAGCTACAAAAAGCCCGCACAACCAAGCGAGGATAGGGCGAAGGATAAAGGCAAAGCTCTTTTGAGAGAGACGATCGACATGATATCCGAGGGCCCCACCGACGGAGATTCCAACAAAGCTCGCAAAACTCATAGTAGGCGGCTGGAGAGTTTCGGAGTAAGTACCAGCGTTGCGATAAGCGACGGGCCAACAATAAGTTTTGGACCCCGAGATCTGGAAGGGATCGAAATGCCTCATGAGGACGCCCTAGTTATCTGAGTTGTAATAGTCAATTACAAAATAAAGAAGATCTTTATGGATACTAGCAGCTCGGTCAACATCATTTTCAAAAAGACCTTCGACCATATGCAGAAGACGAAGAGCTCCGACCCATGGCGACCCCTCTGTTCGGATTCACCAGACACCAAGTGTCGCTGACCCTTGGAGAGGAGCCCGGAGAGAAGACCCGACGGACACTCTTCATAGTGGTGAAAGTCGAGTCATCATACAATGTCATTCTAGGAAGACCGACGTTGAACACTTTCTAGGCTATAGTCTTCATCTTTCATCAAAAGATAAAATTCCCCATGAAAAATCAGGTTGGAGAGGTCAAAGGAAGCCAGTCTGTCGCTCGGAGGTGTTATGTCGACATTGTCCAAATCGGTTCTAATAAGGCTAGGAGGATCCAGGGAGCACAAGTCAACGTCATTTAGGAAGAGGCCGCTCGGCCTACGGTAGGAGTATCGGACGAAGACGAGGAGATTCAAATCCACCCCATGCGACCTGACTACACCACCCACATAGCAGTCAACCTACCCAATGAAGTGAAACAACAGTTAGAAAAATGTTTGACCAGGAATCACGACATCTTCGCCTAGTCGGCTATAGAAATCAAAGGTATGCCCCCGACTGTGATGACAGACAAGCTCAATATCCTCTCGGAATCGAGGCCGGTTAAGTAGAAGAAAAGACATTTCGGTCCAGAACAAGATCAAGTGATCAAGGCAGAGGTCGCCAAGCTCCTGGACGCCGAGCACATTCGAGAAGTGTAATTCCCCACTTGACTGGCGAATGTTGTTATAGTGGTGAAGCCGGGCGGCAGGTGGCGGGTGTGCATTGATTTCCGTGACCTGAACAAGACGTGCCCGAAAGATTACTACCCCCTACCCAACATTGACCAGCTGGTTGACTCGACCTCCGGATGTGAGTACATCTTCATGTTGGATGCTTATCAGGGCTATTTGTAGAATCAAGTGCACATGAGAGGGGGGTGAATCACATGTTTAAAACTTTCTTTTCCCAATTTTGAAAAATGTTCGTAAAATTTAAGTGTGTAGTGGAAGACAATAAAAGAAAAGAACACTTTAATTTTACTTGGTTCGGAGCCTTCGTCGACTCTTACTCCAATGTCCACAACCCTTCGGATCGTATCATTGGGCAATCCACTAAAATTCTTTTCCGGTGAACCTCCAGAAAAGAAATCACATACAAGATAAGGGAAGTGTAACAACCCTACACTTCCCTGTACAATTACAGAAATGAATTAAAAAAAATATGCATTACCAATAGGTTGAGCTTGTGTGTTGGAGAGGATTCTGTTGCAGAAAAATAATTTCGATGTCAATCTGATGTAGCAGAATTGTAGTACAGTAGTTTTGGAGCTCCGGGGCAGCAGTGTGAAGTCGAAACAACGTATGAAAGTGTTGTTGTGAGCTGTTGGTCGAGATATAGCTCGTTAAGGGCGCCTCCATTGAGGCTGATTGGATTCGATAGACCCGCTACTTATCCACTCTAAGGGGCCTCTAAGCACTCCAGGGCACCTCGAGCTGCTATGCGTGTCAACATCGCTTATCTAGGCGATGCCTCCAGCCATCCGAGGCGCCTCCAGCGCCTCCAGCGCTGAGGCGCCCGCAGCACTCCGAGGCCCCTCTAGCGCTGAGGCACCCCCAGCCGTCCGAGGTGCCTCCACGCCTCCAGCGCTGAGGCGCCTCTATGCTGAGGTGCTTCCATCATATCGAGGCTTTAACTCCTGCAAAATGTGTTAGAACAAAATACCTGCAGCAAAGTGTAGAATCGAGTGCACATAAGAGGAGGGCGGGGTGAATCACGTGTTTTAAAATCTTTCTTTTTCACGATTTTGAAAATTCTTTGGAAACTTAGAGTACGCAGCGGAAAATAAAAAAGCAAATGGAAAAGAAAGAACACAACTATTTTTACTTGGTTTGGAGCCTTCGCCGACTCCTACTCCAAGGCCCACGATCATTCGGATCGTATCGTTGGACAATCCACTAATATCCTCTTCCGGCAACCCCCGGAAGAGTAATCCGATTACAAAATAAAGTTGGTGTAACAAACCTACACCAACTTATGCAAGTACAAAGAGTAAATAAATAGAAAATAATTTGTTACCCAACACTTTGAATGAAGATGATCCTGGCTTGAGTGTTGGAGAAAATCTCAGCGCCGAGTGTTGCTTGAGCGTGTTCTTTTGCGCAGAGAGTCGAGAGGAGCGTTCAGAGTCATTTCGTTGTTGTTATTGTCTCGAACGCAGGGCCTCCTTTTTATAGAAGATCTTGACCTTATCCGATCCACTGAACTCGGGATCAGTTTTGACTGTACGAAGTTTATCGGTTGACTGATCCTCCATGATCGGTTGACTGATCCTTCTGAATCAGTCCAGCTTCCCGTCTAGATGCTGTCTCTTCGGGATAATATTTACGTTCAGTTGACTGAACCTCACCGTTCGGTCGACTGATCCTCCGATTCTCCCTTAGCTTATATGGTCCAATCAACTCGCTGATTTTATCTCATAGTTCGGTCGACTGAACCTCTTTGTTCGATCGACTGATCCTCCGATTTATTTGATTAACTTGCTATTTCGGCATGTTCTGTCGACTGATAAACTTGTTCGGTCGACCGAACAAGCGTAAATCTCAACCCTAAAAAATGTTAGTGTTCTTGCAACACAGAGTTAGAATAAACTGCTAAATACATATAATTATGACTTAAATCCTGTCTTACCGCAACCAGGATTTAATCATGGTCTCAACTTAGGGTTCCACTATGGATCTAAGTTGGACCAGCGCCTAAGTCTCTACAGGGGACTCGTCCTCACTGGATTCGCTCCTCTAGTTTCTTACCTCACTTACCATTTGCCGAGTAACCTCCTCGACGTTTGATCTCTGACCCACCAGGTCTTCATGCCGGAATCCCACATCCGGACTTCAGCCAATCGTTTGATCCTCCTTGACCCGACTGGACTTCCTACCAACTGTCTGGTCTTCTCTAACCCAGCTGGACTTCCTGTCAGAATCGCACATCTGGACTTCAGCCTGGTGTCTGGTCCTCTAGATCTGTCAAGTTAGTTAATCTACACACTTAGCTCAAAGGATTAAAACAATAATAGTCTAACTTTAACATGTTGTCATACATCAAAACTTAGGGTTAGATTATTAGTGCAAATTGCACCAACATTTTCTACTGCCTAACTTTACTCACTAGGATTTTTCTACTGTCTAACTTCACTCGCTAAGATTTTTTTTCTTGTCAAAAAATCTGTACCTACACACTTTGACAATAATCCATTAAATCATATATCAAAACTTTGGATTAAATGTTATGCTCTCAGCACCAACACGCTCCCAACACCAACACATTGCATATTTAAAGAATCGTAAAATGAGCGTTCCTTTTATAAAAATCGTCAAATGAGCACTTCATATATTTTATCCTAAAAATATCTTTACTTTCAACATTATTGTAGCAACTATGATAAACTACTACAACGTGTAGCAATTACAACATTGTACCTTACTTTCAATGCTATTGTAGCTGTTAAAATGCATAACTACTCTAGTAGTTAATATAACATTGTTATACTACTTATATAATAGCTACTAAATAACTACTATAATTATATAACAATTTGTATAACAATTATTTTAAAATAATTTTAATTAATTTAAAATAATTTTGATGAATTAAATAATTTTGACCTAAATGATA
>JBBUKS010003919.1:0-12805 GCA_038050645.1 Hedychium gardnerianum | reverse complement strand
ACGAATACTCCATTATCGGTTCAATATCAACTTCACTTTGAATGCAAAAACACAGAAGAGGCTTAACATAGAAATTTATACTTAAGTTTGAATCCAAATCACAGAAGAAACAAACATATATTTCGTCTCAAGACTTAACATGAAACTCAGGATGCAACATGTAGCCAAAGACAACTTGCCTACGGTATCACTCTCTAACTCTTATTCTTCGAACAAAGTGAGACTTTCGTAGGCAAATCATCCTTGGCTGCAACTTACTTCCTGTGCCCGATGTTAAGTCATCGATGATCAGAACAATGCATACATTTGCTCTTGATTCCTACAATGTTAAGTCTTATATAGGATCACCTCTCACACCGGTCCATACTCGTATTGTTTTATGAAGGTATTAAACAAATATTTATCAAACTGGGGGGAGATGTATCGAGTGCAGATAATAGAGAACTTGCAAGAAAAGCAGAAGGAACAAGAACATGAAGACTTGCGCGTCGACAGGTAAAACAAAGATATCTTTCAGCAAGAACACATGCAGTTGTCATCAAATAAGCTAGCATACCTTTCTCATGGATTCTCCGAGAGTTGGAATTTTTGTCTACTTCTACCTCATTGGACGACAAGGCATTTGATAAATGCACATGGAGGATGAAAGGCCGCCTTTAAGTTAATAATATCATCATCAGAGGAGTAAATTTTTTAAATTCTAGAACAGAAACAGTTGGCTTTGTTTTATACAATAATGCAAGCACAGTATCGAATGCAAATCCCTACCTCAAATCACCCCATTTTAGGTAAGTCATTGGTCTTACTTGCACAGCATGAAGGGACCGCGGTCATGTGATTTATTATTCACTCATAAACATGATATATGCATATATAAGCTGTTCTATTGATTTTAGTTCGATAAGAACAGTGCTGCAACTGATTGAATCCATATAACTAGAGAATTGCAGCAAAAATTATAACATATATATATGTGCTTTTACGTTTTACTACATGTAACTGTATAAAATAGAAGGAACTAAGCGAAAAGATAAATGGAGGTTGCTGAATTCTGAAAGAAATTTCTCACAAAGAATAACTGTGTAATAAAATATCAATGGGGCTGCTCTAGGTGATATGCTTTTTACCTTTATTTATTCATCACAGTCACTTTTTCCCCCCTTTTTTCATACTTCTGATGTATATCTTCAAGCGAGGAAAGAACAAATTTTCTTTTCCAACCATTTTATCCAAATCTGCTCGTCTTTATCATAGCCGGTATGGATCAAAAGCAAACAATGAGATTGGAATTGGCATTTTATCCTTCCCGGCTGATATGGTCCCCTTTTTTTTGTGCCAATCAGGGCGGCAGGAATCTTCTGTAGCATTGAATATCCTGTAGCAAAATATATTAATCTTTAAGCACATAACATTTTCAAAAGAACATTAACTTGTGCTAGAAGATTATGTCAAGAAAATAGGTTGGAAATCAAAATACAGCTTAATCTTTCGGTTTTAGTGCAATAAAGATAGCAAAGATCACATATAATCACAGATCAGTAAGACATTCCCCATGTCTGATCTAAGAACACTATAGCTCCCCTCCAAACAGCCCATGACACAACATGGAAAGTATAAATCAATAGCAAACTGGATAACCTAATGACAACCAAGAAAACAATGAAACATGTAGAGTATAAAAATTCTACAAGGTGGAATTCTATGCAATATTGGGTTGAAACCCACTTAGTTTTCCTTTTTCGATTTTCATCTCAGATTTACTATTTTTATTCTATCCTTAATCTCTAGGTAGAACCAGAAAAAATTAATTTCAGTTCCAAAATAGGATATAACAACATTCCAACCTTATCCCACTAGGTTGAACTAACTATATGGATCTTTCTATGCCATTAGACTTTATTCCTTACTATAACATTATCTATATTTAAATATTTTTATCTTATTTTATTATTGTTAATCAAGTCTTTTTTGATCCTCCTCTTCCTCGTTTGATATGCATATTTGTCATAATTTGACATCGCCTAACTAAAAACATTTATTAGTTGTTTAAGTACATGTCCGTACCATCTTAAATGTGTTTTACAGAGTTTTCCTTTAATAGATACAACTCCGACTTTCTATCTAATGTTCTCATTTCTTATCCTATCTATTCTCGTATGTCCACACATCCACCTTAACATTCTCATCTTTGCAACTCTCATCTTCTGCTCATGTGCTCGAGTCATAGCCCAACATTAATTTCCAAAATAGGATCTTGGCTTAAAATAATAACAAAGTTATTCTTATCTGATCCTATCAAGTTAGTATAACAACCTGTTTTGCGATCATGAAATATCATCTGTGTCAACAGAAGCTAAATGGCATTATATAGCAATGTCACTACAGTTACGATCACAAAGAATCATTTGCCTATAAATATACAAAAGAAAATCCAGGAGATCTATCTGATGTGGGGTGAGCCAATTAAGATTAATGTTCAAGTAATAGAGAAACTTTTTGAAATTTGAGATGAAAAAGTAAAAAAGATATTTATTGGGATTTACTTCAATCAGTTAGATCATTGCAAAAGGAGCTAGAAGCATTGCACATGCTGATGATCTTAATAAAGAGGTAATCAATAGGTTGTAAATCCAAGTGTCTAAAAAAGCTATTTCTAAAGCATTCATTTGCATGTGATCAAGAGGGTGCTCGAAGTGTTGGTGTCGGAATATTGATGTTCAGCACAGTTACCAATTTGGTAATAATGAATCCAAGAATTAGAGAGAACAAGCTTTTTAAACTTCTAGATAGCAACAAGGGAACCAGACTTACATAGGACCTAGCCAAGATTCAGATCCTCAACAGTGTCTCAAAACCAGACAGATACCCAAAATTCAGCTCAGCTGCATTCATTTCCAGATTCACTGGACTGGTTTGTCTAGGGTTCCAGGCTAACCAGTTGAGCCAGAATGGTTTGAAGAACACTGTTCTTCATCTCCATAGGCCAATGGATGGAACATATCACAAGCAAGAGAAATGCCGTTTACTAAAAGGAGAGAAAGAAATGGAATACTAGAACAATGAGCAAAGAAAGCATATCGTAAGAACTCATAGATTCATCATTCCAAGAATACGCTGCGTATATTCTTTAAAGTTGTCATCTTTATCTTACGAGCGAGAAGATGGCGAATCGACATTAGATTAATCGATCGGAAAGATGAAGAACAAGAACAAAAAACTGAAACCGATTCCAGGTGCCAGAAAGTACCAATGAGGCAAGAGGATGAAGGCAAATTCCGCAACCCAATTCTGAAACCCTGACAGCCGATCGAGCAGGAAGAGCAGGAGTCAACTCAACAAATCCTTCAACTTCTGTTGGGCCAGCGTGATCAAGATCGGCCCAACCCGATATATCTAGTGTTCTCGTTCTTCCTCTCCCGCGCACAAATCCCACTCTCGCTGAACTACTTCTGTTTTTAATTCTGAAACTTTATCTCCCTGAACAAATTGTTCAGTTCCATGTCGCATCATGTTCCCTTTCCTTGTTTATGTGATAAAGACCGGTAACTAAAGCACCTTGCATTGTTAGCACCAATGCCCATATCGAAGAAAGATTGTTTTACGATGCCTAAGGGAGAGCTAATCTCAAGGCTTTCAATCCACTTTCTCCCAAGGTCAACTATTGCTGCGCCTTCATCCAAGTTGTTTTCTTGCCATCTGATAAAGCAAACATCTTTAATCATAAACACCTGTACTTTTAATTGAGTTGGGTGTTTAAGAACAAAATAAACAAGAGCTCAATCAACAAAAGTTCTCCTCTCAAAGGAGCGATCTTGCTCATTTAATTGGAGAAAGGATACACCTGCACTCCCAGTATTGTCCTTGTCAGGACCGTTCTCTAAATGCAATTTGAATGCTCGCTCTTACACAACCTCAACAGAACACTTCAATGCAGGTTCGAATTTGGTGCATTAAGCATTAGGGTCTGGCCTCTCTTCTCTCTCCCAATGACCTTAGTGAGACTAACTGTTCGCCAACACCATGATTGTGAGTTGGGAAGCTGACGCTGTCAGTGCGCAGTGCCTCTGAGCACCCAACAGCCTTCAAAGTTGGGAGGATGATGAGTGATAACCAACTACGCAAGGTTTCTTTATCTCCTTTTCTTCCGAACCCCACCGATCTCTTGCAATGCCACATACGGATTGGGCACTGAAAGTGGAATCATGACCGACCTTGGAATTCTGTCAGTCCAGCTTCAAAACCTTCCATTGCCTACTGGCCCCCCCTCTATGATGTGATGGATGCAGGAAAAGGAGCCACTGTTGGCCTGGCTGTTCCACACTGCGACGACGAGAGCTCTTATCGTGGAGCTTCACCCTTGGATTAATGGAAGCATGCCTGAGTTCCAAACAGAACCTATTCACTATTATGTGTTAGATTCATGGGTTTGGGCAGGTCGTAGCAAACTAGAAGTTACTGGCACATTACAAGAAGAGATACCATAATCAAGATTCTTAGTGGTAATCTTGGTCAATAATGTGAAGCGAGACTCACTTAATCTCGTCTGCTACTTCAAATAAATAATCACAAGTTCTTAAAGCAGGATGAATAACAAAGGATCAAAGTTCTTCGAGGCCGACGCTCGAGTGAAGAGGACTTCTCTGTTCTACATGTGCATTTAACACTTAGGTTCTGCCTTCTATGTTGCTCCAACACCTAGGAAATCAATAAAGGGCATCATAAGTTTCTTCCTCCCATGTTGTGTTTCGCCATGAAGCCGAGCATTGCTGGTCTGGTAGGTCACTGGTTGATTTGCGGAGGCCTCAGGAGGAGCCTGGCCAACAGGGAGAAAACTCTTCCTTGCAGGGAAGACCTTTTCATCAAACCCTTCATGAGAGTGTGAGAGACAAATTAATCAGTACACCAAAGCCATGACACTGTAAAATGGAAGGCAAAAGAAAACATACAATTGATCATGGAATAGGCAAGGAAAGTGGTGCTGGTGAAGGAGTTGAGGGAGAGGTCAGGGCAAGTGGATGCTGACTCATCTCTGGTGCTGGTGATGACCGAGTCCCCACTGCACGCATTGGTGTTGTTGCTGTTGTGGAGGAGCAGGGTGTGAGAGAAGGGCGAGTTAGAAGAAGAAGTCAAAAATGGCTTTCTTCTCCTGTAAACATTGCTCTGCTCCCTTTGTTTCCTGGCCATGATGACATGCCAATGGTTTTTGACAGCATTGTCTGTCCTCCCACGGAAGAGCCTGGCAATCAATGCCCACTTGTTGCCATACATCCCGTGGGCAGCCAGAAGCCTCTCCTCTTCCTCATCACTGAATGCCTTCCTGTTGATCCTCGGATCAAGCTGGTTGAACCACCTCAGCCTACAACTCTTCCCTGCCAAAAACAAGATGAATCACACAAAGATCGTTTTTTTTTCCCCCTCCTTCTCTAAGGCATGCAACTACCTGATCTTCCTTCTAGTTTCTCAGCAATCAGGTTCCAGTTTTGGGGGCCATGCTTGGAGACTAGCTCCTTGAGCTTGGCATCCTCAGCTGGCCTCCAATGCCCTCTAGCACACAGCTTCTGCTGCCTCCTCTGCAGCTGACTTTGTCGACCATCACCGTCTTCTTCCTCCTTGCTTGGGTTGTTGTTGTTGCTCTGTTCATCCTCAGGGCTCTCATGCCCCATGCCATCTCTGAGCTTTACATCACTCGGAGCCATTCCTATACCTGTCAGGAAGCAAGCAGAAAGATCAAGGGGCTTTGAAACTTTGAAAAGAAGAAAAAGAAAAGAAAAGAAAGTTATAGGTGAGAGAGACAAATGGTTATGGCAAGCACAGGGTCCAATGGAGAGCCACTCGTGTGGGTGTTGGAGTTGGACTCTCTCCTCTTCCCTACACACACTTTTATAGATGATATCTGCCTCTGTCTCTCTAACACTCAACAGAGTCATCAGAATTTCTTTTGTCTTCTTGCGTCCCCCACCATTCTTGCTGTTCTGGAGCAAAGAAAGAAAAAGGTTGCCCCAAAAGAAATCAAAAAAAACAAAGCAAGGAGAAATGATAAAGTTACAACAAGCATTTACCCTGGTTTTTGGCTGCCAATTTGTACCAAATAGTTGGTTGGCGTACCATAGTTTCATAGTTTTAGTGGAATAGTACTGTTCTTCGTTCCTCCAATGTGTATTCTTTGCTTCTCTTGCTCCGAAGTAAATTAATGGAGGGAGTTTAGAGTTTATAGGACAGTTTCAAAGTTTTTGAACTTTGTTTTCTTCTCTTAATCACATGCATGTAAACTCCATCTAAACTTCTCTTCGAACAGGTCTGCTCAAGACAACTCTTACAGCCTTTTCCTTTCTCAACTGTTCTTGATAACCAGTCAAAGTTCAAGCAAGGAATCATTGGATTTGCAAAGAAAGGAGACGAAAGGACAGCTCCTGCTTAATGAATCTTGAAAATAGTCTCGTTCTTAAAAGATTTAGTATTTATTCAGTAAAGAAGAAGAAAAGTTTATTTTTTTTAAAAAAAAAAACAGTAGGAAGAACAGTTGCGGGCTCTCGAGGATCCATCACGAGTCTGTCATGGTGATAGGGTTCAGGTTCATGCACTTGAACCCTATTTGTAGGTTTGTGCTTGTCCTTTTGTACGTTGCACGTTAAACCTCTCCTCTTTTTTTTTTCGAAATAGAGTTTCAAATATGATTAATAAAGATTTAAAAAAATAAATAAAAAAAGGGCGAGAACTTAGGAAGCAACGAGGCAGTTCATAAGATTGTGACAAAAGGTGAAACGTTCGTTCTCAGTATTTTCGTCAATTTATTTCAGGATCAATATGGAAAAGGTAAATCACGGAAACTAGTCTAGTTAGCCCGAATAGTGACCAGTGCATGAGAGAGGGCAGAAACCTGATTACTAGTCAAAATTTGAACCTCAGACCTCATTGTGACAACACCTCATGTACTAGCCATCAGTTCATCCCATGGGAATGAGACAATTCATAAGATGTCCAATATGCAGGAAGGTTCTTGACTAATTATTTTCCCAAAATTAATAAGGCTGGCCTAACTCCTAGGTGTGTTTAGTTAGGAAAAATGTATAATCTTGATTATCCATATAAAATTATACATGATAACCTTAGTTTACATAATAAGTGATTCTTAAATAATAAAATATGTTTGTCACGTCAACAAAATCTACATGCAATTTGGAATTATATTACATCCGAAACGCAAGGTTTTGAATGATTCCGGAATTAATAATATTTTTTTATCAATTTTTTTTTTCTAATTTTTTATTTTTTCAAACAAAAATATCCTTAAAATTTATCAAATTTCAATCCGCCCGAAATATAATCAACTCCGTCTATTCCTTTACTTTCCTATTGGTTGCCAGGTTGGTGCTGGAGCATCTAAGAAGAGTTGACCAACTACAAGTATTTTGAATCCATCCATTAAGAAAGGATTTAATGTTTTATAAGCTCACTTCTTTTTTAGCTCATTTACTTTTCCTTTTCTCTTGCTCAGTAGCTATTTCCCCTATCTTGGAGGCAATAGGTTATTTAAGTTGATCTTAGAATATGATCTATTCAACTTATTTTAGGTGGCTTAGTCTCTAAACTTGTATCTCTAAATCCAAAATAAAGCATCATCTTATGTGGTTAATAACTTCTTCGCATTATCAAAGATATTTAAAAGAACTTATGTGATGAAGTAGTTTTTTGAGATCAATTCAAAATGAATGAGATATTTAAATTAGATTATTGGTACTTATATTTTGATATATTTTTTTTGATAGTTATGATATTATTTTGGACTTGTAATTGTAGGTGTTTGCTTTTAATAATCTTACTCACGATCGTGTGTCTTTTACAATAAACTTATGAATATGGAACTTGGGGATGTACAGTATCAAATGGTGCTTTGCTGTCAAGACACTTGAAATTTTTTCATCTATAGTCTTTGTCATCAAGATTTAAATATATTTTATTTTGCCATAGCTTTAAATTAGAATCGAGTTGTGCAGATACAACTCACAATGATGAATTTACTTATGTGATTTTGTTACTAGTAGTTTATGGATTGGACAAATCATCCCATTGCTATTCATGTCGCCTATGTTACTATCTCCATGGATTATCAATGTCGCTATTCAACCATGATCCCATCGCAACAAGCATTTTTCATCTATATTTGCACGTCCACATACAATTTTTTTTTTTTTAATTCAGTGCTGCAATAAATGATATCTTTCGTTTTTAACCAAAAATAAAATAAAATCCTTTCTATCTTTCGTTTAATTCACTTATTATTTCCTTGCACTTTTTTAAGAAAAGAGAGACAAAAATATTTTCCACTTTTTAAATTTTCTTTTTAAAAAATCAATTAAAAAACAAGGCTTAATCAATCAAGAAATTCACTCATGTGCAAATATTTTTTTTTTAAAAAATATGTATAAATTATATTTTAAATTACTAGGACTTTCTTACCTTACCGTAATTAGGACTTCCTACCTGGTGTTTGTTCACATGACTCGATTTGAAGTTAATATTCTGCTCACATGGCTCGATTAGACCATAACTATAATTGACTCTGATACCAATTGTTAGGATCGAAGAAATTTAGATATCTCTATAATAGTATGATATTATCCACTTTGATTCTAATCCCTCATGATTTTATTTTTAGACTTTACCCAAAATATCTCATAGAGATTTTTCCTTATAAGCCCATGATTTTTTAATATATTTTTAATGTGAGACTTTATTTGTAACTTTG
Organism: Hedychium gardnerianum; assembly: GCA_038050645.1. NCBI lineage: Eukaryota > Viridiplantae > Streptophyta > Magnoliopsida > Zingiberales > Zingiberaceae > Hedychium > Hedychium gardnerianum. The sequence goes on along the minus strand of JBBUKS010003919.1, from coordinate 4,059 downwards.
TAATCTCAAATTAGATTATATACTAAAATCTTTAAATAAATAATTTTTTATTATATTACTATTAAATTAGATTATATATTAATTTTTTAAATAAATAAATTTTTATTATATTCCTATTAAACCAAACAATATTAAATTATATTTTATTTTTCATAATCTTAATTATATAATTACTAAATAATCACATAATCAAATTATATAATAATTTAAATAAAAAATAATTAAAAAAAATATTGAACCAAAATTAATTCAGTAAATATTAAATTAAATTATATATTAAAACTTTTAAATAAATAAATTTTTATTATATTTTTACACCAAATAATATTAAATTATATTTTATTTCTCATAATCTTAATTATATAATTATTAAATAATCAGATTATATAATAATTTAAATCAAACACACCTCTAGTGATTCACGAGTGCCTAACCATGAAACGGATTAGCGAGAGCACCGACAACAAGCGTTTCGCTTTTTGTCACCATGAGTGCCTAATCATCAACACATCATCTAACAAAGACAATGATTTCATCATAATAAATTTGTGAACTCTAAAATATACAAAACTATTAGATAAAACAACACTATCAGAGTCTACTTAAACTCACCAATTTTTTTTGAAATATGTCGATCATATGAGCATTAAAATATATAAAACTACTAGACAAAGCAACATAAAAGAGAGTCTACTTAAAAACCACAAAGAGACTGAAGAGACTCATGTCTAGTGTTCCAATTTAGTATTAACTGCACTCGAGTTCATAGTTATAAGCTGAAAGCTGAACATGGTTCATTATTATTACACAAAAGTGAGACATGTTATTTTCATCCACACAACATGAGCCATTTTAACTACAAACTCAAACACCTTTTCAAAGATTAGCCAAACCTCTTCTTTTCACCCTCTCCACTCGTCTTTCATTGACCTAAGTTTCATCAAGGCCTCAACAGGAGAATTGCAGGCAACTTTAGCCTGCAAAACATGCAAATTTACTCTTCAAATCAACAATGTAAATTGTAAAAGGAAACACTCACTAAACATCATGTGAGTTTCCAACAATTTGAGTGCATGGCACCAAGAACAATAAGAATTATCACAAACAAGAATTTCTTGTGCAAAAATATTCAAATAACACTAAATGCTTTAAGATTTTTAGAATCGAAAAGAAAGGAAAAAAGAAAGAAACAGAGAGAGACTACCATCTAATACTTCACTTGAATGTAAATTACTTCCTCTGAAGGGCTGAACATGAATAAACAACATTGTGAAACACTAACATCTCACGCCAATATGCATTGAACAGATGGATCAGATAATTTAGAATTTTATCAAGAGATGACTTCATATTCCTGTGTAGATTACTATTGCACTAGGGATTGGAACAAATGCTATAATTGCGATAATTTTGCTTAAATATATACTTTTGGGGGATGATTTGCATTTTCTGCTTGTTGAGAGTACTGATTCAATCACTCCACTTAAGAAGATTAATTTTAAATCACTGTGAAAAGAAATTACTAAGCAAATTGACTAAATCAGTATTCAGCTCAATCAAGAGAGTTGTCTCAGCTATGCCAAATGCCATCTAAAGAGAAGAACATATAGCCATCATAAAGCCACCTATGGCAAACAAAAAGTATGTAAAAGAAGAGTGAGTGGAACCTGTATCTCTGGTAAGTCAACTCGCATGAACGGATTAGTTTGGAATTCTTCCTCAAGAGTTGAAGGAATTGTAGGTTGGTTTAACTGGCGTTGACTTTTAGCCCAAGAAAGCTTATCTAATACCCTTTGATTGTCTGGTTCAACCGTTGATGCAAATTGGAGGTTCTTCACAGTATACTGTAGAGATCACAAATTTAACTCCAGTGGGATAAAATCCAGGAACAACTATAATTATAGAAAAAAAAAACTCTACAAAATAGGAACGTATAGGTTGCAAAAGGCTAAGAATCAAACGAACTGTATGCTTGATCGAGGATGTCTTTCAGTCAGTCATGAGGCATCCTGAACAATTGCAGTTAAGCATGCTCAAGAGCTCAGATTAGTCTATTCATAGCTTCATTTCAGCCTCGTTTTGCAAACTATCATAGTTCACGGACCTATGTAGTATTGCTTCAATTCTTCCAAGTCAAACTAATGATACTGAATGCAAAGTAGAATCTAACTTCTTGTTGCCTCCTATATTTAACGAAAAGGAATTCATTTAAGAATCTGGGATTAGGAAATACCATACCTCATGACCACAATAAACATGAGTAGGCCTTGGTAGTGAACCCAATGTGACACACAGAGATTGATACATCTGTTCTGCAGTGCCTTCAAAGAACTTTCCGCAACCAGCAATAAACTGGGAACGAGAGGAAGCAAAGAATGTTAGCCTATCAAGAGTGCAATGAATCACAGAACAAAGAACATAGTACCAGACTCACCAGTGTATCCCCAGTAAAGACAGCTGGATTTTCCCCTTTGTCGGTCACATAATAACTTATATGACCTTTAGTATGGCTAACAAACCAGATCAAGAGCAATAGAAACCAAAAGGTAAATAATGCAACACAAAGAGTATATAATGTTATTTTGCTTGATCACAGAAGTGTAATTCTGTGCAATCTAATGATAATCAACTTAATTAGTATGAGCATTATTTTCAACAATAATAAATGGCACTTCCTCATATAGAAGAGCATATTATATTCATCTTTCACTCTCATAAAGGATAACAAAAGCATTGTATTGTGCAAATTGATGTGGAAACCAAATAATTACTTCCACCCATAGCTTTGATCACATAAGATCAACCCAACAAAAGGAAATCAGACAGTAAGATGTTCTATTGTACTGATTTATCTTCCTATAAATATATTAGAAATCTGTAAGCAGATTTTACATCTTGTAAAACTTGGATGGCTTCTATCCCACAATCACCTTGACCAACAAATTTCAAGATATATGTTTTCTCTCTTGTATGGAACTTTATCCTTTATAACTTGGCATGCTCTAAAACATGTGCATTGTGACATTTGCTAATCACGGAATCCTTTTTTTTCATTTCCTTCGGTGGATGGATAAGCACTAAACATTTTCATAAAGTTAACTATTATGCAGTAATATGTCGATCCAGGATCATGAACAAAATATAACAGTTCACTTACCAAGAATCATATGGGAAGTGTTGCCCATAAAAAATCTATGATAGTAAGATGCAAAATTTTCAGAAATTATAAGAGTTCACATTGAAAAAGATATACAACTAAAGGAACTATATACCATGGTGTATGGAGAGCAACTATTTCGATGTCTGGCCCAAGAGCCAACTTATCCCTGTTCTCCAAAGTATCCGTGCAACCTTGTACAGAATCTTTTGATCCACCATAGACCTTGATCCCCGGCACCAACTCCTTCATCTTCTCATTCCCCCCTGCATGATCCCTACATCACATTTCATCAGAAATCAGACAACAAATTCGAGATACAGCAAAAATTACAGATTCCCACAAGAGGCTAAACATTAGCTCAAAAAAAAAGAAGCCTTTTGTCCCAAAATAGTAGGAAACAATCCAAGAGGTAAAAGAGAAGGGTTTGGACAAACCAGTGATGGTGAGTGGTGAGCACAAACTTGAGGTCGGCACCGATCTGCTTGGCCTCCCATAAAACCTTTTCGGGCTCAACGGGGTCGACGGCCGCCGCCTCCCCGGAAGACTCGTTCACGATTCTTGAAACGCAGATCGACAAAGGGAAAGGAATGAAGATTAGAAGCGATCTAGGGATTTGAAGGGGGGAGGGGAGATGGCTCACATGTAGGCGTAGTTATCTTCCAAGCAGTTGACGTGAACCACCTTCATCGCCGCTCTTGGCTGTGCCGCCGCCTTCTCCTTCGATGGCGAGGAGGCGGAATTGGAGAAGCGAGTGGAGAAAAGAAGATGATAAAAGGAGGATTTTGCCGACGCTTCGATCGAATAAAAGACACATTATTGACACGTATTAAAGTCAACTCCATTTGTTTGCCTAAAAATAACTTATTTATAAAAGATTTGTTTACTGTTTAAAGGATGAT
>JBBUKS010003909.1:0-12806 GCA_038050645.1 Hedychium gardnerianum | reverse complement strand
TACCTCCTCCGTGTTGGTCCTGGGACGGACTGGCGGGGGCGCTGGGGGCGAGCGTTTCGCCTTTTGCCACAATTGAGATCTACGAAAAGATTATTATTTTATTTTATTTTTAATAAATATTTAGTTTTTTAAATTCATTAATTTTAAGGTCATTCATCTAATTTCATACACGATTAAATTAAAAGCGTTCAAGGCATTTTTAATATTATTATTTTATTGGAGAAAAAGATTCGATCAAAAAAATATTATTATAAGTGAATAGGATGAGGATCAGATCTATTCTAGTCGGATAGTTCTTTATCGGATTGATTTTTATTGGATCGATAGTTAATTGAGTTGGTAATTGATTAAGTCACTTTTTGATGGAATAAGTCCAGAATTGACGTGTTTCCTGTGGGATGAGTTGATAATTAGTGTATGAGGTATTGTCATCATAAGATCTGGGGTTTAAATCCTGACTAGTATATAGGTTCCTGTTCTCTCTTATGCACTAGTCACTGTTCGAATTAGCTAGATTAACTCTCGTGATTTACCTTCTCCGTGTTGATCTTGGGATGAACTGACGGGGGCGTGGGGGGCGAGCATTTCATCTTTTGCCATCAAATCAAGAATTGAGGTGAAAAAGGAGGATGATAGTAGATATGTCCGATTTCATGAGAGTCAATGGAGTGATGAATATGAAAATTGAGTCTGGAGTTTTTTTCCGGCCCTAAATAAAAAATATATATATATATATATATAATATTTATTTTAAAAGTATTTTTTTATATAAAATTTAATTTTTTATTTTTTAAAATGTAAAATACTAATTAAATTGTATATTTAAGTTTTAAATCTTTTTAATTAATAAAATTAATAAATTATTTAATCTGTTGAGATATTATTGAACATAAATAAATAAGATTTTATTAATTATAATTTTAAAAAAATTCTTTTTGTTGAATATACACTGATATTGTATAAATTATCTATGCATTAGAAAAGAATTTATTTTTTATTTTTTATAAGTTTAGTATTTCAAGTGTTATTTTTAATTTGAAGTTATTATTATTTTTTAACTTTTAATTCTAAAAATAAATCCAAACTATCAATAATATTAGATAACATATCATATTTAAAAATTTTCAAGATTCAAAATAAAATCTAAATTTTCCATCTAAAAGTTTGGTCATTTTTTAACTTATGTAATAAAAACAAATCAATTTAATACTTTAAAAACTAGGCTTTAATGAATAAAGAACTTGTATTTTCTGTTATTAGGGAAGATGAAGAAAGTGTGAGAAAAATAAGGTCATGTTTGATGAATATCAACGGCTAAGAAGAAGGAGGTCATGAGATCACTAGGTGGGAAATGAAAAGGTGCGGAAACACCTATAAAAGAGGGGAAAGGCACAAGATCCAACAATTATGAGACACATTTTAGATTAAGTTTTAAAAATAAGATATATAATTAAAAAATCAATAACAAATAAACTGAAAATAAATATAAAATTAAAAATGAATATTTTTTAAATTTAATTGTATAACTAATATTAAAATATAAAATTGATGCCCGATAAAAAAGGACTCTTAAATTAATTAAAAATAAAGATAAATTTTTTTATAAAAAAATTATAAATAATATAAAAATATAAAACATTAAGGCTCAATAAAATAAGGGTCCCAATAAAATGGGGGCCAAGCATAAGTCTCTTGACTTAATCTTTGTGACGCTTAAGTCAGATGTAGGAGGGCGAAGATAAATTTTGACGTAATTTTTCTTATGTTCAAATCAAATATAGGAAAGAAGAAGAAAGATCAACTATTAGAGTAGTTAGATAGTAAAAAAGCATAACACACCTCTAGCATATCTTTCCATGTCCTACCTCTTTTCGTATTGAGTTCAGGTCGGATTGTAATCACGTGACTTTTTGATCGAATTGGACTAAGGTAGGCTAATCTGAACATAATCTTTCTTACGCTCAAGTCAGATGTAGAGAGACGAAGGCAAATCTTGACGTAATCCTTCTTACCCTCAAGTTAGATATAAGAAAGAAGAAGAAAGATCAAGGATTAGGATAGTTAAATAGTAGATAAGCATAGCATACTTCTATTCGTCTATACGAACATTGATTCATACCAAATGGAGGGAAAGTGAAAAAAAGGCTTCACTATACACCTCTAGCACATTCGTCTACGTCATTAGAACATGTCTTGCCTCGTTTCGTATTGAGTTTAGGTCAGATCGTAATCATGTGATCTCTTGATCAGATTAGATTAAGATAGCTCTATTCTAACCAACTGCCCCCTCCACCTACCATGTGGCCCTGTTGTTTCCGTATATCACTTATAATAACATCACATGGATGATGGATCTATTAAAATAATAAGAGGGCAAATCTTGAGAATATTTAAACATACGCATGGATGATGGATCTATTCAAATAATAAAAGGGTAAATCTTGAGAATATTTAATATTTAATCCTTTTTGAATAACTGATTCTCATGTTAATCTATAATTATAATGTAGATTTCAAAATAAATCTAATGAATATTTTTTTTTAAAAAAAATATGAATATAATTTATATATCTTGTGGTTTAAGTCTATTCGCCAAATCTAGCCACACCAACACAGATGATTGAGCCATACGATTTCGTGATAACAATTAAGGAAATTGCTACCAAATTTGAGATAAGGTAATCTACAAGAAAATGAACACAAAGAAAATGCAACAAGCTAACTAGTTATGCTTGAAAGGGATTTATTTTTGCTTTCTAAGAAGATATTAAAAATTCAAATACCAATAGAAATCTGTATTAATTCATCTCAAAGTATATTGCACTCTGATGAACAAATTATATGCTATCAATTTACACACAGTGTTTGCTAAAGAAGCTATAGCCTATAGGTACCTTGCGACGGATTTACCAAGTTGTACATCCCAATTGCTAGCCTATACAAGAAACTACTTTCAATAACCAAAACAAAGAAAAGAACAAGGGGGACTAATTTTTTGTAGCATTTTTAAGACTTCGTATTGTCACGAGGAGTTGTTGTCTTTCACTTTCTACTTCTGCAAACTTCAGGCTCATGTTAGAATATCTTTCCTGCATTTCTTTCAGTTCAGAAACCATCAATTCATTTTGTTCCTTCAGAAGAGCCATTTCACTTAATACTTTCTCCATAGCCTCCTGATCACAGGTAGAAGAAACAAAAACTGATTTGTCTTCATCTAAATCAAATTCTGCAAACCTGGAAATAGCAACACCTTAAATAATCATATTCTGCCATGCTTTTAATTTTTCATAAGTTTTTTTTCAGTTAGCAACTTATGGAATAAGTTGTAAAGTTTCAATTCACAGAGTATGTTAATGAAGGCATGATATGATCATTCACCTTCTCTGTGCTTCTTTATCTGTGAGATTCATGTTGTGCACGCATCCTTTGTCTTCCTCCGGTTGTTGCAGATATTCCATATGGCACTGAATATTGTTTCTAGTGAATCTCGGTATCTGATGAAAATTCTTGTCATCCTGAAAAAGAAAAATAATCCATGAACTATCTTCACTCATGTGTTTGTAAATTGTTTAGGCATACTGTCAATGTACTGGCAAAATACAGTCTACACAAATTCCAAATGAGCCAGTACTTCATTGACCATTCTTCCGTATTTAGTTGTGTGATGTTTTGAACCCAATGATATGAGATAATAAATGAACATACTCAAATGTACTAAGAAGAGTAATCATCTCCAATATTTTCACCTTTTAATAATTTTACCTCGGAACAAAGTACAGGATTCAACTGATCATGGTCCCCACGGGACGAGCAGATGGTCATTGCATGAGGGGTTGCCATCAAGAGGTCTGGAGGTCAATTTCTGACAGCGCAATGCTTGCTAGGTTCCTACTCCCTCCCCATGCAATGATCACTGTTCAACGACCAAAGGTCATATGTGATTTACCTCTCTACAAATGACTGTGGGACCAGTCGTGTGGGGTGCCTGAGGTTAGCGAATAACCTTTTGCCATCAGGATTCAACTGATCATGTACTGATTGTATAATCAAAAACCAAAAAAAAAATGCATAGAATACCCCATTGGCAATAATGGAAATATGGTGTGCGTTTGTGTATGTAAAGTCATGAAATTTAGAAGAAAAATATATGAAATGAAATTTTAAGTTAGTATGTACATGTTGATAATTAAATTAGAAAAAATAACGTTATATTATACTTATATAGAAATTAATTTATGAGAATTCAGAAATGGATTAAGTTTGTAATCCTCCTAAGTCATACTCTTATGATCAGGTACCTGAATACTTCTTTGCATTACTTCAATTGTATTGCTTGGATCCGTCTCTGAATCCTTAACCAATGAATCAATTAGCTCTGGTCCCTATTGAAATTCATAGTAAACACAACAGAAACATTTTAAGTGAATACGAAATGATGAAATGGTGATGAGCACTAATGTGAACAAGCTTATGCAATATCATTTTGTTTGTATAACTGTGTTCATGTGCACATTCATGGTAGTGTTTTGTTCTGCACTCATGTTTTGTGGTGTTCACACCCTAGATCTGTGTATCTATGTGCTACAATGAATTTGGTGATCAGTTATGTGAGCTACAAAATATTAATTTTCATCTCATGTGGAAATTTACATGCTAAACTGAAATCATGTTGGTCCTTACATTTGTACTAGTTGTCTTGTTGCATTCACGTTGTTCCTCCAAGTCGGTAGTCATCTTCTTTTCCTCCCAAAGACCATCTGAGGCATGCTTCAATAAATTCTGCTTTAGTATTTGGTTTGGTGCCTCAGATTTCATAATATCAAGAATAGCATCTCCCTTTTTTGTATTCCTGAGATCATTTATGTTCATCAATGATTTACAGACTTCCTCTTTTAAAGCTTCTATCTCTTTCTTAAGAAAAACAATTTCCAGATTTCTGTCTTGCAAAGATAGCTCACTTTCTATGAATTTTATTCTTAGTAGCTCCATCTCAACTAGCAACTTTTCTTTTTCTCCATTCTGGTCCAATAGAAAAGATTTCTCTGCTTGGAGGGTTGCCACTTCAGATTTGAGTAACTGCAATTCTTTTATGAAGTTTTTTTGCAATGCTTCCTCAGATAACTTATGGTTGTCTAGTTCTTTGCTCTTATCTTTTAGTTTCAAGCTCAACCTTTCTACATCTCTTGACTTGATACCTATTAGACCTACTAGCTGCTTGAGTTTTACTCGGCACTTCTCCTGTAATAACACCATATCTTTATTAGATTTCTCCAAAATTGTTTCCAAGTTGCCTTTTTGTGATTGTAACTTGGCATTTTCTTTAAGTGTTTGCATGACTATCTTCTCATTAGCTTGAAATGTAGATGACATATGTGCAGAAAGACTCCTGAGTTCCTCGCGAAGCCACTCGACACTCTTGGAAATGTTCCATTTACTATTTCTCAATGTCTCTTCTGCTACTATGGCTTTTTTCTCTTGCTCAGCTTTAGCTAGTGTGATGGTTGCTAGATCTGCTTCAATCACTCCGGTTTGTCTCTGAAGGTCTTTCTCCAATAACTCAACCTGTAACTCAAGATCACAGATAATGGATAAATGTGCAGAACACTCATATTGCATCCTGAGTTGTTCACGTAGTTGCATTTGCTCCAGCTTTGTTGCGGCATCATGGTTTTCCTGTTTCAAAATTTCATAATCCAGAGCAAGTTGTTCCATTTGCATTTCCAGCTCTTCACAATTTTTCCTGTAAAAATCTGCTTCATTATTGAGATCAATTATCTTACTCTCCAATGAGTAAGCAGTCTTCATGTCATCATGCTCATTTATAAGTGCAACCAATGCATACTCCTCTTCATTGTCACTTACAGAAATTGTTTTGGGTATCTGTTGCTTACATTCAGATTTTTGCAGATGTGAAGATCCATTCCCAAATTTAGTGGCTTTTAGATCCAAATTAACTGTGTCTTTCATTTCCATTTTACTACAATTTGCACATAATGTTTCCTTATGCCTCTGTTCCAACATTCCCTCTAGATCTTTCACAGCAAGCACCGACTCAGAGTTTGCTTCTTGTGTCAATTTTAGTTGCAAGCGAAGATGAACATTCAGATTTTTCTCATGATCTAGCTCTTGCTGAATTTCTTCAAGTAAAGAAAGATGATCATCTCTGTCATGCTGCAAGTTGGTGGGAGTAGTGTCAAACTTTCTCCTCTTTTCTAAGATCTTGAGTTCATCACATTCTCTTTTAAGTGCATCTCTCTCTTCTTGTAGGTCAGTCATTTCCTTCGAAATATCTTGCCCTCGTTTGTTCTCCTTGATGATTTGCTTTCGCAGAGTCTGCAACTCCAGATCTGACACTTCCAATTTTCTAGTTAAAATATCTATATCACTCTTTAATTTCTCAAAACTGTCCTCTGAATCATGTGATACCTCATTCAAACCACCATCACTGGAACTGCTTGTCGATGCAGCTGAACTGAACATCCTCATTTTAGAAGTGCCATTGTTGGTAAGAGGCAACAAGAAGTTAGCAGAATCCCTTTGAACATTGTCGCACACGATACCATTCTCTCTTGGTGTACATATTCCTGAACCAGTATCTGAACCTGAAGCTGACATGGCATCGAAGGTGTGCGACTTTTGGAGCTTTCCTTTTGAATCAGCATTGTGGAGAGGCATTCCCCTGCTTGATGGGAACCTGACTGCAGCCTGATTACAAAATGAAAGAGACATTGAGCATTCCACCAAACATGTCCAAAAAAACAGCTATGAGCATTTGAACATTTGGAGGAGATGAGATTCATTTAGGCATTTTTTCATTGGGAGTCTTTTAACCATCAAACTTGCAGTCCTGACACCATAGCTATAACAATCTCAAGGAAAAAAATTGTTCAAATAAACATTTGCTTGCAGTAACAAAGTGTATAAAAAAGAAGAAGTTAATACAGTTCACCTCATCATCACACTTGTTTAACTGAGACTCCAATGTTCTTCTTTGTCGCTTCATGGTCGCTTCTTCAATATCGTTTCCTTCCCTGAAAAAGGGTCATGGAGATTAATGATTAGCCAAATCAAACCCTACAAAGCGTATCCCTCCAACCCCACTGGTATTGAAAAGAAGATACCTTCCTTCATCATCACCCTGCAGCCTCTGGATGGTTATCTGTCATTTTGAGCAAAAGACAAATGATCAGGAAATGCACAGTTAGAACTAAATACTTGTTTGTTCACACACACACACACACAGTTAGAACTAAATGCTTGCTTCACAGGAAATGCATGATCTTATCCCCCTTCCTTTTTCACTTTTGTGTAGTAACAATATGATTTGAAGAGACTGATAGATAGCACGAGAGAAAACTTGTGATTTGAGTTATTCTGCGTTATGGCGAGCAAGGGTTCTTAAAGTTTCAATGCTCATCAATTCTTAAAGTTTCAATGCTCACACGTAAAGAAGCTCCAGTGTTCGATCCCTTCAGAGGAAGAACGACAGAGGATGGCCTGAAAACATCAATATAATCTGCTAGGTTGATGCTTGCCTCCCCCAAAATTTCGGCTTTGCTCGATCCCTGCAAACGATTTCCCAAACTAATCGTCATTGATTCCGCACAGTAGACAACAAAAAGCAAAACCTCTTTCATACAGCATCGGAAACCACAAATCTGTAGACTTTCTGATCCATCTTTCCCGTCTTTGGATTCCGGACAAGCTTAGCCGCCTCCAAAATCGGATTCACCCAGTCGCAGGCGCCCTCCACTACAGGTACCCTATCCGATCTTGCTGTCGGCCGGCCCGCGTCTGCTGGGATCACGGTCACCGTCACCGCCTCCCGTCCCGCCGGTTGCATCTACCAAAATGTAACGGCACGGCAAAATCCATTACCGTCAGTAACAAGAACCTCTCTAAAAGATCACATTTTTGTTTATTTCTGAGCAATGCGACACTGACCTGAGTCGCACGGAACCGCAGTTTGAACACAGCTTTGGTCTTGCTCTTCTCGCTCCTCCATCGCGCCGCCTTGAACATCTCCGATCTCGGCTTCAGTTCTCCATCCTTCGGAAGCTAAATGCAGGGCTATCACCTCACCCGACACCAACTTCCGCAGAGGAATCGGTAAGTGGATTTCAGAGATCGATCAATGCCAGTAATGCAAGCGGATTGAATTCAGACGTTGACTCACCAAAAGGCCAGGGCGAAGGGGGCGGCAATCAGCAATGCGATGGCCGGTGAAGGCACCAAAGATTCGAAGAGAACCAGAAAGCAGATCTGAGGACCGAGCTCTTTGCGATCGCTCTCGGTCTCTTTCACCATTGACGAGGGGAAGAAGAGCAGCAGTTTAAAATGAGAAGCTTCTGCTCGATAAAATAAATAAAAATATACAGGTTGGTTTTTGATAAAGCGAGGTTGATCCGTTGCGGTACAAATTTAATATGTGGAAAATATTCAGTTTACCCCTATAACTTGTCTATATTCATATTGCCCTTTCTACTTTTCATTTTTGAGAAATTAAGATCAGCCCTTTTCTTTTCTACTTTTTTCCTCCGGGTAAATGTAATATCGACTCTCTCTTTTTTTTTTTCTAATAGCGATATAAGAAAGTAAAAGTTTAGTTGAAACTTTAAACTACTCGAGTACTGGCTCTTTCCGTTTCCGTGAAAGCACTTGAGAATTAACTCAGTCGGCCACATAAATAATTTATGTTGGATTACGATCATGATTTTATTAGATATTTATTGTAATCTCAAAATATCGTTGAAAAAAAATAAATTTATTTTTAAAAAATTATATCGAACATAAACTTCAGCTTCTCTCCTTCTTGACTAGTATCACCTTCTTGACTTGACACTTAGTGATTCATTTGGAATGATACGATATTCGACTCTCGATTATATGTTCGGATCCCTCGATAGTTAGGTGACTCTTTTGAACTTGAGTTTCCAATCACTCGATAACAGTTGACTCACTTAGGCTTTGGAGCTCTCTGACAACTCAATACTCATCTCACTCAATACGTAGATAGATTGAGACTCAATACTCAATCATTCTGAATACTTGATCTCGCTTCATGATCATCTTTTGCTCTCGAGCACCTAGAGTCAGCTCACTCGGATCGTACGACCCACTAGAATGGTACTATGCACTCACACATCTTACTCGAGTTCAGTCGTAACGAGGATCATACAGACATATAAAGATAAATCTGATTTTTTTCATTCAGTAATTTTAATTTTGTAAATTTAAAATATCTCCAACAGCTCATGAACTAACAAATGAAGCCATTATATATAAAATAAAAGAAAAAAAGAACGGAATTCTTGTTTGACTGATCCATCACCTAAACCAAACTCTGTACAAAAGCGTTGCTATACTGTCAGATCTAACCATGGTTAATGCGAGGTATTTGCTGGCCTTGGCCCTCCTCCTCTCCCACAATTAATCATGTGCAATGCTTTGCCTCCATCCATTGGCAGCAAAAAGGCCAAACACACCATGCAGTGCCAGCAAAGCCTGCCCATGGAGGCTCACGCACACAGTGAGTAATTAGTGTGCATGATGCATTGTTTGTATGCCGTGGACTCCTGTTCTCTCCTCGTGCTTAGCGCTGTGGGTAGGGATGAGAACAGTGTCGCATTTGAGATTTTTTTTTTGCCTGAATTAAATATTAAAAAAATCTTTTTATAATATTTTATTATTATTTTAACTAATAAAATGTTCCTAACTAATCATTTATAATTTCTTATCCAATATGAATCATATTTTCAATCTTTTATTTAATAATTTTTGATAGGATCACGTGATTCTATAATTCGATCTTGATCCCAAATAGATCCTGTGTAGGATCATGATTCTATAAATTATAATTAAACAACAAGTAATAATCTGAATAAGGAAAGGGAGAAGGGAGAAGGCCGAAGGGACGGTTATAAATAATTATTACTGATATGAAAAGAGGAATTGCTATTGTGAAGGGAGGAAACAAAAACTTATTGCTCTATCGCTTGTTATTAGTATCTAAAAAATGAAAAAAGTTGGTTGACTGGAAAAAGAAAAAAAAAATAACGTTGTTATTGTCGTCGAAGAAGAATATAGCAAAGAGAATAAGGAAGATAAAAAAGAAAAAGAAGTCGGCGTTATAAGGATATGGGTTATTTTGTGAGGAGAGAAAAAAAAATATTTTTTTTAAAAAATACTCTAATTCATTTTAAATCGATTAAATTAATTTAATTCATGAATTTGGTTCGGACATAACTTAGTCAAATTAAGTCCAAATCAACTCTGGTTTGAACCAATATAATTCTTATGTCCATGCCTACTTGATGAATTTAGATCATACCTAATCCAATTTAAATTTCACATTTTCATTTCGTACTCGATGATTCAATTCGTTTATTTAATTTTAAATTTAATATTTAGTATAATCTAGAGTACATTAAAAATTCTAAATTTATTATACTAATATAAATGATGGACTAATTTTTGAGCCCCTTTAAAAAGTGAGCCTGAGGCGATCGCCTCCTGGGCTTCACCTCATGTCCGGCCCTGGATGAAAAAAATATCAAAACTTTTAATATATCATGCCTATCATATTTATATATATTGAACATATCGATATAAACGATATATTAATATCATATTAAAATTTTTAATATTAGTATCAGATTCAATATTTTTGATATTTCAATATATATCAAAATAACGAAATACTGAATAATTTTTATAGCAATTGGATAAATATAATTTTTTCTTTATAATTTTGATATATCAAAAATATTAAAATATCAAATAATTGTAATATGAACGATATAAAATTTATATCACATTAAATATTTAGTATATCAAAATTTTAGTATAAGTATTTATATATATTTTTTAAATATTAAATTTTTTGATATAATATATGATATGATATAAATTTTTTGATACAATACGATGTATCAATACCACCCCTAAGCTGGGTCACTCGTTTGACTTATCACACACAATAGAGTTGGATTACTATCTTACAATAGCATTTAACAATAGCATTTAACGACTCTCACATCCACTAAAAAAACATGATTAACGATGAAATTTTTTATCGCTATTCAATCGTTATATGTAAATAGCGATGAATTAATAAAAAAATAATAATCATCGTAATAGATTAGGTCGTAAATATTTTTTTTCAACGGAATATAATTTCCGTCAGAAATTAGCGATGGAAATATAGTTCCGTCGGAAATTAGCGACGGAAATATAGTTCCGTCGTAAATTTTAACGATGAAAAATGCTTTCCTGTCGTTAATATTAGTGACGAAAATATAGTTTTCGTCGTTAAATAGCGATGAAATCATATTCCGTAGCTAGTTTGTGGTTTGGAACTTAGCGACGGAATCGTAATTTCCGTTCCTGGTTAACGATGGAAATTGTATTTCCGTCGCTTATCTATTATTGAAAATATTATTTTTATTTCGATTATTAACGACGAAAATCGTGATTTCCGTCAGTAATTACTGGCGATGGAATCGTGTATTCTGTCAGTAATTACTGACGAAAATCATGATTCCGTCGTTGGTTATCGGAATTAATTACTGTATCATATCATTGATTAGCGACGGGATCATGGTTTTCGTTGGTAAATGCTGACGAAATACACGGTTCCATCGCTAAATATCAGAATAAATCATTATTCCGTATCATTATATAACGACGAAATTGGTTTTTTCGTCGGTAATTAGCGACGGAAACTATGATTTTGTCGCTAAACATAAAAAAATACAAAAACTTTTTAAATTTTGGAAATTGTCTTGTTTACATTTTTTATATCAATACAAACCGTCACAAATTATGATGATACAAACACAATCCAATAAACAATCCCAATTCATACAAACAATTACAATCCACACAAACAATTACAAATACAATTCATACAAACAATCACAATTCAATCCACACAAACATTCACAATCAATACACAAACAAACTAATCCAATAAACAATGTCCATAATCTACAATATACTATCCAAACATCCATAATAAAGTATCTAAATCCAATAGATATACAAAAAAATCAAAGACATTCATACCATCTCCATAATTCACTACAAAGACATCCAAATACAATCCTATAAGTTAGTACAATCAAGTTCTGCAGAAAGTAAAATGCGATAGATTATTATCAGAATCATGCGGTAAAAATGTAATATATGTGTAACTAAAAAAATATAATGTATAACTAATTTTACATATAAAACAAAAAAAAGTATCTGGATCATATTTTGAGCAATGACTGCTTTCATCTCGGCCAAGGCGGTATCATCTCTTGCCTCCTGAGCGACCATCCTCTACTCCACTATGGCCAGTTGATTCCTCAATTCTTGATTTTCTAGTCTTAATGACTATACCTCAGTAGAAGAAGAACTAGGACGACCCCTAGAAGTACTCAAATGATCATATACCACTTTGGCCTGGGAGCCAAGGCAATAGAGGGAGGAGTTATTTGTCCTTCTACTGACAATATCATAATAAATCATAAATGTCATTTATCGCCTAGGTGGAAAGATCCTGTGACTCCCTTCTCTCGACTAGTGGTTGAGATGTCTGAGTCACTCTATTAGTCATTTCCTCATGTGAAGAAAAAATATATGATTAATATCCGGTACACAATTACTAAAGCTAATCAATGTTAACGGTTATATGTAATAAAGTTAATATTCTTACGTTTATGGTCCGGGATCGAAAATCAACAAAAGTTCCATCTTTTTTTTTATGGGTCTTGGTAAATATCTCATAACAAGTGGAAGGTCTCTCTAGACTACGTTCCTGC
>JBBUKS010003889.1:0-12807 GCA_038050645.1 Hedychium gardnerianum | reverse complement strand
TTTATGTTTCCTAAAATTTTAATTATACGATTATGTCCTGCATGTGTATATCATGTATCGTGTGATGTAATAAATTAAATTTATTATTTGTCTTCCACTATGCATTTACGAAACGTATCTTTGCACGCATCCATCGGGCTCCCCAACAGTGGTATCAGAGTTTGATCGTGCTTCGACATAATCGTAAAATTATTTTATGAGTCGTAGTCAGTCGTAAATTTTAATTTTGGAAAATTTCCTTTTTGTCAAAAATTCTAATTTTGTAAAGTTTCCTAATTTTTTAGAAAATTTTCAATTTTGGAAAATTTCTAAAATAATTTAGGAAATTCTAATTTTGAAAAGATTTCGAATTAATTACGAATATTCTAATTATATTTCCTAATTAGTTAGAAAAATTCAATTAGGAAATTATTTCTTAATTAAATTAGATTTTGTTTAATTGGAAAAGTTTCCTAATTAGTGGTGACGACGCGATAAAACTTCTTGTCGATAGGGAACAAGAAGTTAGGTCAAGATCTCTAAACCCTTGAGACCAATCCTATATATAGTGGATATCTATTATCAGCCCATAGATGATAATGAATGAGAATAATGAGTTTTACACATAAGAGGTCCACATCCAATAACCCGATACCCAATAACTTTAAGTTAGATTACTTAATAGATTTTGGTATCGCAAGTCTTAAATCACATGTGAGCCCACCATAAGAGATATTAAATCCAACAATCTCTCATTTAGGTTATATGTGATTATAGACAACATGCAAATATAACTTTAGTTGATATCATACTTAATGGGTATAAAATACTCTTGTAAACAATATGGTCCATTAACTTTATTGTTATAGCACTAAATAGGTCATAGTTACTATATATCATCGTAACAAGCCCTAACAGTAATCACAATAATAATATTATTAACAACATAGATCAAGATGTGGATGTGTAAATAAAAATTACATGAAATGCGATCAGCATATGTCAATTTTTAAACTGATCGTAAGGTGACCTCAAAAGAGGTTAGATCATATTTGCAAATATTTTATGCTAAACTGCAAGAGCGAATCATGATCCAAACTTTATGATTCCAAAAGTAATCTATATCATATTTACAAACACCAAATGTTAAATAGTAATAGTAAATCATGATATTTTATTTCAGAGTGTCAAATAAATAAAATCCCATGAATGTTTTGAACCTTAAGTATGTACAATAATCAAAACAAAATGTTTGTCTTTATTAATAAATATAGAGCAATAAAATAAATATAAACTCTCATGAGATGAGTTTTTCTTCCATAAGAAGGACTCTCATATTCATAACATGCGCATGAAACACCTTAGGCACCAAGCCTTTGGTGAGTGAATCAGCCAATATGAAATCTGTACTGATGTGCTCTATCATGACTTAACGACTCTGAACTCTTTCTTTAACTGCCAGAAACTTGATGTCGATGTGCTTGGACTTCGAAGAACTGCGATTATTCTTGGTGTACAATTATGCGACTTTATTATCATAGTTGATCTTTAATGGCCTATCAATGTCATTAATGATCTGCAGTGCTGTGATAAAGTTTCACAGCTAAATCCCATGATTGGATGTTTCATAGCATGCTATCAACTCTACCTCCATAGTAGAAGTGACTACTAGCATCTACTTGATGCTCTTCCAAGATACAACCCCTCCAGCATGCATGAAAATATAGCCCGAAGTGGACCTCCTGCTATCCAAGCATACAGCAAAATCGGAGTCTGAATAACCAATCACCTTCAGGTGATCTGACCTTCGATATGTGAGCATGTGTCCTTTAGTTCTTTGCAAATATCGCATCACTATCTTTACTGCTTTCTAGTGTGATGGTCCTGGGTTATTAGCATATTTACCTAACGTCCCCGCTATGAACGCGATATTTGGTCGTGTACAAACCTATGCATACATGAGACTTCTCACAATTGACGTATAAGTGAATTGTCCAATCTCTTTTATTTCAAGTTCAAGTCGTGGATACTGCTGTAAGTTGAACTTGTCACCTCTTGACACAGGTATGTCATCATGTGCACAGTTCTGCATATCATATCTTATAAACATCTTTTTAATATAGGCCTTTTGTGAAAGTCCAAGAATGTCTTTTGAACAATCACAACAAATTTGTATGCCTAAAACAAAGGATGTTTCACTAAAATATTTCATTTTAAAAATACCAGATAGAAATCATTTGGTTTCATACAGTAGACCCTTATTATTGCTCGCAAACAATATATCGTCCATGTACAGAACAAGTATAACAAACTTGCTCCCACTAAACTTGACATGTATGCACCGATCAATAGGGTTTTCTCTAATTCCAAATGAGTTGACTATTTGATCAAATTTTCGGTACCACTGACAGGACGCTTGTTTCGAACCATAAATGAATTTCTTCAATCTACATACTAGGTGCTTTGAGTCCTCAGACTCAAAGTCCTCTGGTTGCACTATATATATAGACTCCTCAATATCTTCATTGAGAAATGCAGTCTTTACGTCCATCTGGTGTAGCTCCAAATCAAAATGAATTATAAGTGTCATGATTACCTTAAGGGAGTCTTTCATCGACACAGGTGAGAAAGTCTCCTTATAATCAATGTCTTCCTTCTGAGTGAATCCCTTGGCAACAAGACGAGCCTTATACTTTTTGATATTGCCCCTTGAATCCCGCTTGATTTTAATTATCCATTTACAACCAACAGGTTTTGAACCTTTAGGTAATTCAACAAGTTTTCAAACGTCATTGTCTGTCATAGATTTCAACTTATCTTGCATGACGTTAATCCACTTTTCAACATTAGAGCATTGTTTGACCTCTTGGAAAGATGCATGATCACTTTCCAACCCTATGTCAAAATTATGCTCTTGGAGATAAACATAATCACGAGAAGTCGTGGTTCTCCATTCCTTTGTGGATCGCCTTAAAGACACTTGTACTTGAGGTGGTTGAGATATGTGCTCATCAATATGAGGTAATACCTCAATTTCAATGGTAGGCTCCTCTAATTGTATTGGAGATGACATGAGAATAACTTGACTCACTACTCCCACTGGATGTGCAATGTCCATAACGTGCGACATGGAAACCATACCGCTACTTATTGCACTAGTAGTGATCATAGGAGAATTGCTAACGCTTTCCTCAAAAGATACTTCCCTGAATTTATCACTCCCACCGTCCTCAATGAATTTGGTATTTTTCATTTCAAAGAAGGATCTATTAGAGGGATCATAAAACTTATACCCCCTTGACTTCTTAGAGTATCCCATAAAATTGTAGCTAACTATCCTTGAGTCTAATTTTTTTTCATTAGGCCTGTAAGGTCTAGCCTCAGCTGGACAATACCAAACGTGTAAATGCCTAATGCTAGGCTTTCTACCCACCCACATCTCAAATGAGATTTTAGTTATTGCCTTACTAGGTACTCTATTAAGTAGGTAAATTGTAGTCTTGAGTGCCTCGCCCCATAAAGACTCCGATAAAATAGTAAAAGTTATCATACTTCTTACTATATCTTTTAGGGTACGATTGCATCACTCAGCAACACTATTCTGACTGGGAGTACCAAGCATGTTATACTATGGCGCAATCCTACACTCAACAAGGTAATTCGCAAAAGGTTATGTATGTTGTTCACCTGATCCATCATATCAACCATAATATTCACTACCATGGTCGGATTAGACAACTTTAATTTTCTTACCTAGTTGATTCTCAACTTCGGCTTTGAAAATTTTGAAAATGTCTAGAGATTACGACTTCTCATGAATAAGATGCAGATATCCAAATTAAGAGTAGTCGTCTATGAAGCTAATAAAATATGTGTGTCCATTCCATAATGCCTTAGGGAATGATCCATAAATGTTCATATGTATTAGCTCCAAAATATCACTACAATAATTTGCTCCCTTATTTCTTTTGTTATTTGTTTTCCTTTTAACACATTTTATGCAAACATCAAAGTCTGACATGTCAAGGGAATCAAAAAATTTCATGTGATATTAATCTTTCTAGGCATTGTTTGGATATGTCTTAAATGCTTATGCCACAACATTGACAAATTCTCGTAAGTCAATTTGCATTTCGTACATATACTATGCATAATAATGTTGTCAACCGTAGGAGTTATGATGTTTATTTTATAGAGCTTATCAATCAAGGAACCATTTCCAACCAACACTGAATTTCAGAAAATACTTAACATTTCATTTTTAAATGAACAAGAATACCATTATTTGTCCAAACAAGAAATTGAAATTAAATTCTGTCGAAAAGATGGTACAATAAATATATTTTCCAAATCCAGAAAGATATTAGTTACTAAATAAAGCATAAAAATACCAATCGGCTCTACTTTAGCCTTCTTTCCATTCTCCATATAGATATATCTTTCACCATCAAGCGAAAGTCGACTTCTGAGATAACCCTACACAGTGACACTTATGTGAGTAGTAGCACTGATATCTATTCACCAAGTGTCGGTGGATACAATAGCCAAATTGACTTCTGAACTAACAAAGTTGAGAAGTTTATCATTCTTTACACGTTAGTTGGTGTATTTGGGGCAACATTTCTTCATATGACCTTTCTTTTTGCAAAAGAAACAAGTGAATTTTTTGTCTTGCTTCTTGTGCTCCTTATAGCCAAAATCCTCAGAATCTACAGTTTGCTTTTCTTTTCCTTTGTTGTTTATCCTCTTTTTCTTCTTCCTCGTACTTTGAGAACCAGATGCTAAGTAAGCACTCTTAGGTGTCTCAATCTTTAGTCTCCCCTCCTCTTGCACGCATTGAGCTATAAGCTCATTTAATGTCCACTTTTTGTTTTTGAGTATTATACGAAATCTTAAAAGGAGTGAACCGTGCAGGCAAAGACATCAGGATGAAATGCATTAATATACTCTCAAACATATCAAATTTTAGTGCTTTCAAATTTATCGTTATATTGGACATCTCCATTATGTACTCTCTTATGTTTCCTTTACCACTGTACCGCATGGTTACCAACTTCGTAAGAAGTGTGATAGTCTCAACCTTTACATTTGAGGTGAATCGGTCTGCAGTTGGTCTAGAAAACTCCTAGCATCTCTTCTCTCTATTATTGAGCCCTTTATTGATGTCGGTATGGAAAGTCTCATGATTCTTAGACTCATGCGATTTGATCGCTCCCACAGCTAAAATTTATCCCTCTACTCTATAGTGCTAGCACTGGTCAGAGGTATGAGAAGATCGTTCCTTAATGCATAGTCTAAGTCTATGCAGCCTAAGACTACGATCATGTATTCTTTTCATTCAGCAAAATTTGAACGAGTTAATGTGGGGATGTTATTAATACTAGCAGTTACAGATTATACTAAAATTAAAGGAGTGTAAATAATGTAAACTCATGATTTAATTAAAAGCCAAGAACGTATATAAAACATAAGACTATGCATTAAAATAAAAAATTCAAATGCATATAAATGGGCTGTTTATGAGATACCAAATACAACACTGCATTTTAATCTGTGGATTAAAACATAATTTGTTAGCGGCACTCTCTAATATAACTCAAGTTTTAGTTGGTCACACAATATGCCTTCCTTTAGGCCTACCCATTGTGCGCATAATTCTACACTTTATATGAGTTATATGTTGGTCAATAGTTCACAATAGCCTTAATCATCAATGCAATATGCTTTCCTTTGGGCCGACATATTTTGTGCATGATCTGAACAAAACAAAATTTTGTTCTATAGTTGTAAGCTACCTTAAGCATATATCTGACATAAAAGTAACATTCCTTTGGGTCGATTACTCTTAGCTTAGATATATGTCTACAAACACAAAATACACTAAACCTACCTAAGGTGCCTTCCCTTGAGTCGACACAATAGTTCAATTTAGTAGCATGTGTGTAGATAGACCCAAGAAAATCCTAGAAACTTTAACCGAACAGAAAAACTCTTGATCAGTCTTAAAAGTTCAAATTAGACTTATTAATCGATTGATATCATATGACAATCGATTGATGTTACCCAATTGATTACCACAATCAATTCAAATGCCTACTGTATGCGACGTTAGGGCCAGTAATCGATTGATGATTGGTGTTAATCGATTGGTAATATCCAATTGATTAGCCAATCGATCTGAAAGCCTTCTGTGTTCGATTTCAGTATTGGCAATCGACGCCAATCGATTGGCCACTTCAATCGATCAGGCTGATCAATTAAACCTTTATCCCATCGCGATTTCAAGGCTATAATTGATTGAATCAAATTCCCAATCAATTGATAGCACCAATCGATCAGGTTGATTGATTTTATCACAAAATAAAGCTGCTAATCGATTGACAAAATTGCTAATTGATTGGTAGCTTGAATTGATTTACCTGATTGATTCCAATTAATTCTGTGTTCGACTTTAAAGCTTTCAATTGATTGGTGACAATCACCAATCGATCGGCGGCTACAAACGAACTTGTAATTGATTGGAAATCGATCCTATGATTCGATTTGCTGTGCCAATTGATCTCTAAATCAATGCAATCGATTGGTGTTAACTGATCAATGGAGTTAATTGATTCCCTTTAGTTCTGTTCGCTATTTTAGGCTTGGTAATCAATTGCCTGACCAAGGCAATCGATTGAACCAATGCGATTTGACCAAAAAATTAGGTCAAATAGTGACGTTTTCCGCCGTTCTTTGTGTTCTTCACAGAACTACGAAAAACATGAGAAAGCAAGCTTTTCCTAGGTTTTTTCTATACAAAAAGTTCGACGATCATAACTAGCAGAACTTAATCTAGCATGAAAACAAAGATCGACGAAAAACAAACAATATTGCCATGAAATCAAAGAAACAGAGTCTGCGCTCTGATACCAATTGATAGATGTTGTTAAAAATAAGCCGCATGAATTCTAGAAACCAGATAAGAATTCACATATAGGAAATACAACATGAGCATGAATCTTGTTTCATCAAAAGCATGACATAACAATATGTAGCATAAACAAAAGACGACAAAAAACCTGATTGAAGAGCTATCCTTGTCCTGTAGCGTCTTCTGAAAGATCCCTGAGGAAAGAGAGAAAGCAATAGGATGATCTTCCAAGGGAATTAGGGATGACGACACTGCAAAACTTCTTGTTGATGGGGAACAAGAAGTTAGGTCAAAATCCTTAAACCTTTAGGGACCAACCCTATATATAATAGACATTTATTATCAGTTCATAGATGATAATGAATGTGGATAATGAGTTCTATACATACGAGGTCTACATCCAATAATCCGATACTCAATAATCTTAAGTTAGATCACTTAACGAATTTTGATATCGCAAGTTTTAAATTACATGTGAACCCACTATAAGGGATATTAAATCCAACACTTAGCACACCTCCCCACTCTACAACCTTGCCCCCTAGTCCGATTGCTCTGCTTTTTGCCTGACAACCAAGCCTGCTTGGTGGCTTTGCCTTCTAGTTCTCCTCACTGTATGACCTCCCAACTCAGCAGTTCAATACCTCCTTGCCCACCTCCTACTAAGAAACTTTACTTGGCTTCCCATTCAACAGCTTCTTGCCTAGTCTCTCGGCTCGACAATTCACGAACTCTTTATTTAGTCTCTCATTCGACAACTTCCTATCCAGTTTTTTGGCTTGATAATTCGACAACTCTGCTTAACCTCTCGTTCTACAACTTCCTACCTAGCCTCCTAGATTGGCAGCTCGGGAGCTCTCTACTCGGCCTCCCACTTAACAATTCTTTGTTCGACCATTCGGCTTGGCAGCTCAACCTCTCTGCTCGATCCCTTGGCACTCGGCAACTCCCTACTCGGTCTTTCGGCTCAATAGATCAACCTCCCTACCAGGCCTCTCAACGCTCGATGGCTCAAGCTCCTTTCTCTACCTCCCATCTCGGTAGCTTGGTCACTCAACCCATTCAGCTTGACCACTCGACCCGCTCGATAGTTCGCCCACTCGATAACTCGATCACTCGACCCACTCGATAACTCGACAGCTTGATCACTCGGACCACTCACCCACCCGAGCTACTTGGCAGCTCAACCTTCCCTAGCAGCTTAGCCTTCCTAGGTAACTTAGTCTTTCCTAGCGGCTTGACCTTCCTAGGCAGCCCGATCTTGCCTAGTAGTTCGATCTTTTTAAGCAGTTCGACTTTCTTTGATAGTTTAGCCTTCCTAGGCAGCTCGATCTTCTCTAATAGCTCGGCTTTTCTAGACAGTTCAACTTTCCTTGATAACTCGGCCTTCCTAATTAAACAATTTGACTTTTATTATTAGCATGACCTTCCTTAGACAGCTCAGTCTTTCACGACAGCTTAGCCTTTCCTAGCAATTCGGCCTATCTAGTTCGACATTCGGAGTACCAAATTCAACATCAAATAATTCTAAATTTAAATTCAAATATTTTTTAATTGAATAATCTTTTATCTATCTCCCATACTAATCTTAAAAAAGAGTACCACAATAAAATCATCGCAATTCATTCTCCTAAATCTCGGAATGAATTTGATATACCGGGTACCCGTGGCATGCGCTGTCTACAACTTAGAATCCGTGCAGATTCGTTTGTCGTATATAAATTTTTCACGAACTGCTGTACCGATTAATTGACAAATGGGTAAAACCAATCGCAACACGTCCTCTCCTTTGACATCCAAAATTGCGACTCTCTTTCTCTCCTGATCAGCCTACAATTTGATATAAATCATTGCAGTTCCTTCTCAATTAATTAATCGAGATATAGGATAGAAGACACTCGTCGCTCCTACCTCCATGGCTGCTGCTGAGGACGAGGAGGTGGCTCATAGCCATGGCACGCCTCCTGCTGCAACCGCCCAAAAGCAGAAGCTCGACGCAGGAGCGCTCTTTGTTCTTAAATCCAAAGGTCGTCTCTTCCCCTTTTTCTTTTTCTTTCTCCTTCTCTCTCTTTTTTATTTTCCCCTGAAATCAATTGATCTCGATTAGTTTAGGGTCCATATATATGTTGATGGTGGTGGTGCTGCAGGTTCATGGCTGCACTGCGGGTACCATTTGACGACGTCGATCGTTGCGCCGGCGCTGCTGAGTCTTCCGTTCGCTTTCGCGGCCCTGGGTTGGGTGGCCGGCGTGGTGTGCCTTGTGATGGGCGCCGCCGTCACCTTCTACTCCTACAACCTCCTCTCCCTCGTCCTCGAGCACCACGCGCATCTCGGCCGCCGCCAGATCCGATTCCGCGACATGGCCCGGGACATCCTCGGTAACTGATCACGCTTAATAATTTCCTCAATTTATTTTTAGTATCCACAATTTTAATTAGTCGACGATAATAACGGAGAAGCAACCGACAAAAATATTTCCATCCCAATTTAGTGGATGTAGATGGTAATGACCAGTGCAGGATAGTAATCCATATTCAGCAATTGATTAGATTTTTAAAAGATGTATTTATTTTTTATTTTATCTTTTCAAGTTAATTTTTAAAATAAAACACAATAATATTTGAAATTCAGTCTTTAATTATAGTACTATAATGGTTGATAAAAGAAATAAAATGAGAAATAAATGCGTCCTTTAGAAAATTTGAAAAATTAAATATATTTTTTAAGAATTTCATAATTTTAAATATATTCTTTAATCAATTATTAATCCATATTCAATCATTGAATATTCAAATTGTAATCTCAATCATATTTATTATTATTTTTATAATGATTGAGGCATACTATTTTGTTTTTATTATATTTTTTATATATCAACTAGACAATTGGTTAGCCTGCAACAATTATTAATAATAAAAAAATGATTTTCCTACGCTCTTACAGATCGGAGAGAGACAGCTGACACCATAGTCAAAACAAAACGAATTAGTCAATAACATAAAACAATTTGTTTCTTTCAACAACAACCCCCCCCAAAAAAAAGAATAGACAAGTTTGTTTCTTTGTTTGAATAATGGAACAGGGCCACGTTGGGCTCGCTACTACATTGGACCCATCCAATTTGCTGTCTGCTTCGGCGCGGTGGTTGGCCAAGTTCTCTTGGGAGGACAGAGCATGAAGGTGATTTATTAGTCAACTAAACTAAACTAAACTTATTTTTTTGTTTTTAGTGATTGATCAATTTTCTGACTTGTATCAGGCCATGTATGTGATCGCGAGGCCAGATGGGACGATGAAGCTCTACGAATTCGTGATCATATTTGGAGCGTTCATGTTGATCCTGGCGATGATCCCTTCCTTCCACGCTCTCCGGCACATCAATCTCATCTCTCTCGTGCTGTGCCTGGCTTACAGTGCCTGTGCCACTGCAGGCTCTGTTCATGCAGGTATAAACTGGAAAATTAAATTATATTTGTCTAAGTGCTAGGTCACATTCTCTTTAGGTCAATAAAATTTTCATTAAATTGAATTAATTAATTGCATCGATCAAACTTAAAAATTTAGTTAGCTTATTTTGGAATTTAGATTGTTTTAAAATAATTATTTTGATTAAGTTTTGATTTTAAAATTTTTAATTCGTTTAAATTGAATAAATTAAAATTTAATATGACCGTGATGTTAATTTTTAAAAATCAATACAAAAAATCATCACATACAATGGTGGATGCGGACTCTCCGAATTAATTCGGTAGAAAATCAAATTAAGCAATATTTCGGTTTCTTTAGTTTTATCAAAAACTTCGATTGATTTGATTTTGATTTATTTGATTTCGGTTTAATTAATTTGATCGGTTCGATTTTAAACCGATTGTAAAACACTGCTCTTTATTATCACGTTCATGAGAGTATAAACAAGAGGATCCATCATTAACAGGGCACTCTAGCAATGCTCCAAGAAGAGACTTCTCTCTCCCAAGTGATAACCAAGATCGCATCTTTGGAATCTTCAATGCCATCTCCATCATCGCCACCACCTACGGCAACGGCATCATCCCGGAGATCCAGGTACTGAAACTTCTCGCGACAGAGTAGAACTAGCTAGCAAGATCACCTGTGAGCTTAATTCTCAAGGGGAAGATGTTCTTGGCAGGCAACAGCAGCTCCTCCAGTGACCGGGAAGATGTTCAAAGGCCTGTGTCTCTGCTACACAGTCGTGGCGGTGACGTTCGTCAGCGTGTCGATCTCCGGTTACTGGGCATTTGGGAACAGAGCCGAAGGCACCGTCACATACAATTTCATGCTCGACGACGGCACCCTTCTGGTCCCCAAGTGGTTCCTCACGATGACCTACGTCTTCATCCTCTTGCAGCTATCAGCAGTAGGAGTGGTGAGTACTTGCAGGAATCAGATATATATAAGAAGCAGGGGCATAGATTTGAATAATTTGACCGAGTGTATCGGATCGGATCGCTGCTGCAGGTGTACTTGCAGCCGACGAACGAGGTGATCGAAGGCCTGTTCGCAGACCCAACGAAGCCGCAATACTCCGCCCGCAATGTCGTGCCGAGGATCATCTTCCGCACGCTTTCCATCGTAATCGCAACCCTCATCGCTGCCATGCTTCCGTTTTTCGGCGACGTCAACTCGATCATCGGCGCGTTCGGTTTCCTGCCACTCGACTTCGTCGTGCCATCGATTCTCTACAACCTGACCTTCTGTCCCTCGAAGAGGAGCGTCTTGTTTTGGCTCAACGCCGTCATTGCTACTGTGTCATCGGCGTTGGCGGTGCTTGGCTCCGTCTCGGCTGTCAGGCAGGTGGTGCTCGATGCCAGAACGTACAAACTTTTTGCGGATGTCTGACTGCATATGGAGGATCCTCATTCTTGTAGCACTAGTGACTGAAAACAATACAATAAATAAAGACAATTATTCAGTTGGTTTCAACTATTCTTGCTAAAAGAAATGAATTCGCGATCTAAAACCTCCTTATACATCAGCAATCAGCAATAATCGAGCTATCCGCCTTCAGATAATGGTACCTCACTATAAAAAAATAGATAATTTGAGATAAATTTTGAGACAAATTTTAAAAACAAATTCATTACAAAAAATTTAGGGATGAATTTAGGGATGAAAATTCTTTCGTCCATAAATTGCTGTCGCCAAATTCTACGACGAAAACATTTAAAATCGACGCCAAATTTAGCGACAAAATTACAATTTTATTGTCAAATTCGTTACAATTCTGCAACGAAAAATAATTTGTTACAAAATTCCCAAATCCTAATTTGCGACGAAATTATAATTTCGTCCTAAATTTGACGACGAAATTGATTTTCTTTGCAAATTTGGCACTGAAAATAAATTCATCGCCAAATGCGGGGCAACCAAATTTGGCAACGAATAATAATTTCATCGGGAAATCTACAACGAATAAATATTTTATAGCCAAATATATAACGAATACAGAATCATCATTGATCTGATAGACAATTCTGTGACGAATCATTTTCGTCCCAGAAATTTGATATCACAGTAATTACGATAATTTGACAATGAATTATTTTCATAGCCAAATTCGTCCCAAAATGAGAAAAGTTTTTACAGAAACATTCCATTTCTGCATTTTATCATGTTAATACAATACAATCTTATCCTCAATAATTAGAAACCTGTTTATAACACATCCAATACATTCTATTTAACATTATCACATCTTATTCATAAGATACACATCCTATTTAACATATATCACACAAGATACACATCTTATTTAATATTGAAAACAAAATTTATAATAATACAAGTCCAAAGTTGTTACGCCCTGAGAATACACTTATCCGTTGAAAAATGGACAACACTCCCCTTGTGACAATCACAGTTCCCTGGTTACACAACCACAATACAGATAAATATAT
>JBBUKS010003878.1:0-12808 GCA_038050645.1 Hedychium gardnerianum | reverse complement strand
ACCCCGTGATTTACCCCCTTCCAGGAAGTGTGGGGCCGCCAAGGTGACAGTTCACCTTTTGCCACAGATATTTTTTGCCACAGAAATGAGTTTACTAGAGCAATCAAATGTCAATATGGCACAAGGTTTGCCAATAAGCAGAACAGTATTTATGAGAATAAATAAATAAAACACAGAAGGCTCACAAGTTAGCTCATAACCAAGAAATGAGGGATAAATAATAACAAGGATATTTAATCTGCAAACCTGTTCAGTACTTTGAGTAATATAATTTTTGGAGGTTGAAGCATTTGTAATCTTCTCTAAAGCCTCATCTCGACATAATGATCTCATATGGACAACCGCCATCGAATTGACCTTAACCTGGGATATCATCAGAACCAACTGCACCAATGAAACGAAGTTTCAAAAAGGCATACATGGTTTTAAAAATTAAAAAAAAAACTAAAAGACACTAAACATACCAAAAGAATTCCTCTATGAACACTTGGGATACACCAAATACAATGTACACAATCCAATAAGCAAGATCAAGTGTTGTATAAGTTAGAATAACGAAATTGTTCATTATACTCTGTGACAAAAGTAAGCAAGAAACATACTGCTCAAATTGCATATCAGCATCACAGCATGATGTTATAGTCTCCAAAAATTAAAGGATTAGGATCCTTATAAATTTTCCCAAATTTTAGGATTCAAGTCATCCATTTTTAAAATGATTTAAATTCTGGTTCATGTATTCCTTTTCCCGAGATAGTAGACAATTATACACAGAATCACCACATTGAATGTCTCAGGATGTTAAATTTGTGTTCCTCTATATCCGCGAATTCTACTCAGCTCAAGTGAAGGCATGCTGATTGTCAAACTAGCACTCCTTCAAGAATGCATCATTTACATTTTTACTGAAAAGGGATATTTGCTTACACTTACTAATTAAATTAAATATTTTTATATATATATAACAAGTAGAATAGGAAGATAAAACAAAGAACCAGTTCTGGCACTGAGCATGTGATTGGAAATAATCTTTATTTACCAGCAATTGAATAGCATATCTAATTTGGCAAACCAGATATTCCAAAAGACCAATCACCAGAAAAATATTAATCAAAATCCAGACCATGAATAAATTGCATTTTATATCACCTGGGCAACAGAAGCCGCACTGAATGGGAAATCTGAATTATAGAAATGATGCAAACAGTGCAACAAGACAACTGCATAGACATGCGACTCCAACTTAGTAATTAGATGATTTTGAGCATAATTGTGGACAAAATCCTACAGAAGCAAATATAATATAGGAATTAGATATGATGACAACTATCTATAGGAGAGAAGAAAAAAACAGTGCTAATATAAACACTCACCAAATAATCCAAGGGACTAGAGTTCCCATCAAAAGCCTTCCATTTTTCGACAACAATTGCAATTATTCGGGCAGCTAAAACTATGTCAGGTGGCAATACAGCAGACCAGTGCAGACCACCACATTCATGACGATGTTCTGGAATGTGATTATTGGACATATTGACTCTGACACTTCTGGCATTACTTGAAAATCTATCCATAGATTTCTCAAGATCTACATACACATTTTTCTTTGGAGAATGATTGTCAGCTTTACTTGATGATTGTTCACCGACAGCTTGTTCCAAACAACCATTAGAGCAGTACACTGGTATGGTACAAGAAGGGCAGAACACGAGATCAGTTGGTACTTCTTCGAAGCAAAAGTGGCAGCAAGTTTCACGGTAAGCCTTCAGCAAAATCTGTATATCAAGACAATATCCAGTGAAGATGCAATAGTACTTCATCATCAGAATTTTTCTATGGGTTAGTGCT
The DNA here is from genome assembly GCA_038050645.1 of Hedychium gardnerianum. Taxonomy (NCBI): domain Eukaryota; kingdom Viridiplantae; phylum Streptophyta; class Magnoliopsida; order Zingiberales; family Zingiberaceae; genus Hedychium; species Hedychium gardnerianum. The sequence goes on along the minus strand of JBBUKS010003878.1, from coordinate 10,960 downwards.
TAGGCAACTAAGGACCATTGCATATTATTTTAATAAAGGAATATGAACATGGAAAATTGAATAATCAATAAAACATGATAACCAATGATTGTTAGATGAAAACACCGAGATCCTACCGCAGCAAGAGGTTGTTCATGATGAACTAAGGAAGCTGGAGGAATGTCATTTCCAAAAGTTAGTCCTCTTCCTTTATCTGGTGTAGATACACATTGAAGTGATAGAGATTGTAACTGAGCTGCCACAAAGCCAATATTGTATCACTCCTTGAAAAATAAAATGAAAATTAGATTCCTCCTCCTCAAGCAAGCAACGCTACATTGGTTTTATCGTGACGTCAATATTGCCAGTGTAGTTAATCATTGGGCAAACTTTGCACTACCATGATCTGATCTCAAGTAAGCACGATACTCATACAATAAAATAAAATTGAAATCACAATGAATATAATATGCTTACCCGAGGAATCTACATTCTCATTTTTTCCACCATTGTTTGCCATTGCAGTCACATTTGACTTATCAGATTCTAACACAATACCCAGCTCGCCTTTAATTTGGTTCTTCCTAGACAAGTTCTCTTCCAAACTGGCAGCAACTTCTAGGTCATGTTTGGCATGTTCATAATTTTTTAAAGAAGCATTTGCCTTCCCTCTTCTGTACCATGCCTGCTAACACAGAACAAGTGAAAAGGGAAAAGATGGAAACAGAAAAGCAAATGACTACCTATGTTCCACAAGGCCATCAGTGCAATGGTAAAATTAAATAATTGCATACTGATGCAATTAAAAGATATGGATCTAAGGAAAGACAGCATTCAGTTATTGGATAATGTTGCTATAGCTACAATAAAATATCCATCTCAGCTGGACATTGTAGCATGTAACCATGCCATGGGTCACAATGAAACAACTGTGACACGACTTATCAAGCTAGACACTTTCTATATCTTGATTCCTTATTGCAGTGAAATTGTTGTACTGAAACTAAACCCATTAATGCACGCATGTGCTGTCAGAAAATGGCAGTATATGCAATAGATGAAAATATACATGTATAACAACTTATTGAAGGAACAAAAATTTGCAATTTTGTTTTTGATGAACCTTTCCTTATTGCACATAACTCATTGAAAAAGTAAACTTTCCTCCAAAAGAAATAGAATAAAAGCATGCTCTACTCGCCAACCTTGACATAAGTAGGGAAAATCGCAATGGCTCGGTTGCAATCTCGAATGCACTCTTTTAGAAGACCTAGATTCTGCTTGGAAAAAAAATCAAGAGATATAAGAAACTATCAGATATGAGATGGGATATTAAAACTAGTCATAGCTCATAAGATATGAATGTCTGCAAAATGTATGGCTATTTCATCACGATTGTCTATACAACATGGAGTCTAATAATGGATGTAGATTTGAACCAATCTATCAAAAAAAATTTAGCAATACTATAAAGGCAACTTTTCCAAGGTTCATACTTCAGGTAAATAAACCTAACCTTGAGATTTTTATAGGAAAATTTCATAGAGTGCTTCAGTTGGAAGGATTTCTGACAATATTTTTATGAATCAAAATATATATTATATAATCTATAAGTTTGTATTTGTGTGTAAAAATGTCACATATATATATATATATATATATATATATATAATATTCTCATATGAACCAAGCATTTCATCACACTTCAAATTCAATTGGTGAGAAGTATTGATAGGGTGGTACTATGATTCTTTGAGGGGATCCTATGTCCCACAAGTCAAATGTTCAAAAATGCCCCGTGGAACAGTTATTTTCCTATCTTGTAAAATGTATAACAAGGTCTAAGACATGATAGAATGCCCATAGAAGAAAGTGCAAACCAATTTGATATGATAAACTTTTTAACAACTATAGCAGAGAAAGTGAAGCTTGACAGTCAAATAGATTAAAAACAAAGCACGGTTAGTTTTAGATATTACTCCACACAACTAAAAATTGATTGCGACAGTCTTATTAAGTAAAAAGTATCAACTTGCTTCAATTAAAAAGAAGGAAAAAATGAACTTACATGCATAGCAGAAGCCCTGTTCACATATAAAGTGGCAACCAAACTTGCATCCATATCAGAGGAACTTGCAGGGGCATGACGCAATGCCTTTTTCCCAAATATAATAAAAGTATTAATAGGAAAATTCAGGAAAAAACATTAATATCATCAAATAAATTTTTTTTTTGCAATCAAAACATACTCCGTGGAGTTTGAATTATAAAGTAACACATCCAAGCATTTTAGTTACTGTCATCCTATGGCTGAAACGTTGAACACCCTATGGCTGAAACGTTGAACACCGCCCTAATTCAACAATAAGCGGGAAGGAAGACGGTGCCAACTAGCTCACTCAATTGGTAAGGGCCTTTGAAATTTTTTGTATAGTTCTTAGGTTTAAAATCTGTTTTCACCCAAATGTGAGTACTCGAGGGCTATCATAAGTATTCTAAAAAATAATAAGAAGGAAAGAAGATACGCATGACGTTATTAATCGTGTATAAGAAAAGAATCGAGGAAAAAGAACAGACCTGCGAATAAAAGCTCAAAGCTTTAGCGTATTGTCCCTTGGTAAAACACTCATTTCCTTTCTGCTTCGAATCCAAAGCAGCTTCCTTGTTCTTCCGACAGAGTGCCAGCTCAGGATCTGTCAACTCCCTAATAACCTAAACCAAGGAATTAACTGGCATAAATTCCACACATTTCACGAAACAGACGAGGATGCTGAAATTACTTGCTGAAACTGGGGCGAAGAGCGTAAGAAGTCAAGAATCAGAGAAGAAGAGATCGTCAAATTCTCCGGCGTGCTCTCGCCGATCGTCCGCTTCAAATCATCCGGGATTAGGGATTTCAGCCTCTCCATTCCTGCTACGGCGATCAAACAATACGAATTCACATAGCGAAACCCCGAGCAGGAGATGATAAGAACCCTAAACCCTAACCACGCTAAAAGCTCGAGATTTGACTGAAGCCCAATAAATAAAGATAAAAAAATGCTCAAAAACAATTAAAATTATTGTTAATGGTATTTTAAAAATATTGTATTTTTTAATTAAAATTAAGCAATGAAAATGGAATAAAGTAAACATAAAATATAAAGATAACACTACGATGGTTAAGTCTCCAAAACTTAGCCTATTCGCCTTCCGCCACCGCCCAGCGCTGGCCCTTCAACGCCGCCGCCGTCGCCACCACCCGACCACCCTCCTCCTAAAATGCGCCGCCTCTCTCACCATGCGCCAGATCCTCCAGCTGCACGCCCGCCTCATCACCTCCCCTCCTCCCCCCGAGGCCGTCGACCCCAACCTCGTCGCCGTCAAGCTCATCTGCGCCGCCGCCGAACGGTCCGACCCTCGTCACGCTGCCCTCGTCTTCCACGTCCTGCGCGACCCCAACATCGTCGCCTGGAACTCCCTCCTCCGCGCCCTCGCCCTCCACCGCCTCCACCCGTCCGCTCTCCACCACTTCCGCCGCCTCCTCGCCGCGAACTCCCTCGCCCCCGATGAGTTCACTTTCACCTCGGTCCTTAAGGCCTGCGCTGGTCTTCTCGCCCGGTCGGACGGCGAGATGGCGCACGCTCTCGTCCTCAGGCGTGGCTTCGCCAGCAACGTCTTCGTCGGCAACTCCCTCATCGACATGTACTTCAAGTTCGGCCGACCTGACAGTGCTCAATCCCTGTTCGACGAAATGCTCACAAGGGACGTCGTCACCTGGAACAGCCTCGTCTCAGGATACTGCTCCCGCGGCAATGTAACCACGGCGAGGAAAGTGTTCGACGAAATGCCCGAGAGAAGCATGATCTCATTGTCCGCCATGATCACAGGCTACGCTCAGACTGGCAACTTAGACGCAGCCCGCGAGATATTCGACGAGGCAATCGATACAAACGTTGGCTGCTGGAATGCCATGATTTCAGGATATGCTCAGAACCAGAAGTTCTCAAAGGCCATCGCACTCTTTCGCCAGATGCTCAACTCACACTCAGTGGAACCCAACGAGGTCACACTTGTGAGTGTCCTCTCAGCCTGCGCTCACTCGGGTGCCCTCGACTACGGGAAGTGCATCGATCGATTCATCGAGACGAAACCGATGAGGTTAAGCCTCTTCCTTGGCAATGCACTCGCAGACATGTACGCCAAGTGTGGATGTATCGCCGAGGCCAAAGCAGTGTTTGGCAAAATGAAGGAAAGGGATGTCGTATCTTGGAACACAATCATCACTGCCTTGGCCATGAATGGCCATTCAGAGGAAGCAATCTCAATGTTCCACAAGATGTTGGATCGAAGTTTAAGGCCTAATGACATTACTTTCATGGGAATTCTATCTGCCTGCACTCATGCTGGTCTGGTGGATGCCGGGCTTTGCTATTTCGATACGATGATCAAGGTGTTTGAAGTTTTGCCACAGGTCGAACACTATGGATGCGTAGTGGATCTTCTCAGTCGATCGGGGCGGCTTGATGAAGCAGAGGATATGGTTAATTCGATGCTGGTGGCACCGAATGAAATTGTCTGGGGTGCTTTGTTGGGTGGTTGCAGGATCTACAAGGACACGAGCAGAGGCGAACGAGTAGTTCGACGCATACTCGAGTTAGACCCTAAGCACGCCGGTAGCTATGTGTATTTGGCAAATTTATACGATAGGATGGGTAGATTTGACGATGCGGCTAAGTTAAGTTCGACGATGCGAGAGAATGGAGTGGTGAAGACTCCGGGTTGCAGTTGGATCGAGGTCGATAACACAGTGCATGAGTTCCTCATGGGCGATCGTTCTCACCCGCAAACCGAAAAGATTTACGCAATGGTTAGCACATTGAGCCTTCGAATGAAGCTCGCGGGGTATGTGCCCGACACAGCTTTAGTAACTAACTCGAAGGATAGATGAGGAGGAGAAAGAGAATGCACTCTCGATGCAAAGCGAGAAGTTAGCGGTAGCTTTCGGGCTCATCAGCGCAAAGGATCACAGCACCATTTGCGTCGTCAAAAATTTGCGGGTTTGTGATGATTGCCATCAGGCAATGAAGGTTATTTCAAAGATTGTCTCGCGAGTGATCGTCTTGCGCGATCGAAGTCGATTCCACCATTTCAAAGAGGGGCAATGCTCTTGTAAAGACTACTGGTAATTGTCCATAAGAAGAGATCAATAATATTTAAAAATTAAGGTAGAATTGAAGGATAAAATAAATTACTTTAAAATGTCTTATTATACACTAATAAAACAAACACTAAAAATATTGTAGAGTTAAATTTACAGGCTGAAATGATGTAGGGTATTTATTTTATTTTCATTTTTATTTTCATTTTCGACGTCGTTTTTGTTTTAATTTAATTCTGAGCTGCTGCCCACGGTCAGTTCACTAGCAATTGGGCCGCTCGACCCATCGAAGGATGGGGCGACATCGGCGACAGCGGCGGGACGGCGAACAAGCCGCTCTTCATCTCATCCACCTCTAAGTCCCACAGGCTGCTCCAGATCGACGGAGACAAGGGGTGGAGGAGAAGGAGGTCCTCGGCCGCCTCCGGCTCCGAGGATCGAGACTTTTTGATCTCGCTTGATGTTTCCGTCTCCGTTCCTCTTTTCCTCTTCCCTGCCGCCGCCGCAGCCGGGGCTGCTGGAAGAGGAGGAGGAGGAAGGGGGTCATCCGATTCGGCTGCGGAGCATACGAGCTCGTTGGGGAAGTTGAGGATGGCCTTGCGGCCGCGCATCTGGAAGGCGGCGCGGTCGTACGCGCGGGCGGCATCCACGGCGGTGTCGAAGGTCCCAAGCCAGACTCGCGACCCCCGCCGCTTAGGGTCGCGGATCTCCGCCGCGAACTTTCCCCACGGCCGCTGGCGCACGCCGCGATATCTCCAGCCCCGGTCCTCCCCCGCGGCTGCCCAGTCCGGGTGTCGAGCGCGGGGGAGGGCGACGGCGAGGGACGGCCAGAGATCTGGCGGCGGGAGCGGCGGATCGGGGCCGAAGCGGATCATGGGAGCGGCTGGCGCGGGGAAGCAGAAAGCCGATTCGCGGGGACGAGCGACCGCGGGGCCCGGAGGAGGGAGGGCGAAACGGAGCGGAGTTGGCGGGACGTCGGCGAGCAGGTGCTCGCGAATGAGGTCAAGAGTGGAGGCACCGACGCCGCCGCCGAGGAGTGATTCCATAACAAAAAACAGAAACGAAAGCAGGAAGAGATTAAACACCAAACACGAATGGCAAAGAAGGCTCGCGGAGGCGGCGGTTATTTAAAGGCAAGGACGAATATTTTCAGGTACGCTATTACTTAAAAATTTAACAATTTTTTTTAATGAAATGGAATAATTAATTACATTTTTTTTAAAGATTCAACGTAAATGAGATAAGGTCAAAATTTTAAAATTCAAATCTATATAAATATAAACATTATTTCTACTTATTAATTGCATAAACTATGGTGTATATCTATATATATATACACTTGACTCCATCTTTAGAGACAAACAAGAAAAATATAGTAGAGATTTATTTGTTGACTAACTTATCAATTAAGATAATAAATCAAGTAGAGGTAGTAGCTATAGCTAGGTCTCTTGATAAGGAGTTCATCAACAAATAATATTTTTTGAAAGATCAGTTAAAGAGAAGCCGACAATTGATGGGCAAACAGAGGAGAAGCAAGATGACCTAATTGTGATATGCATTAGTGTAGTTAACATTAACTTTATGGGCGTTTTATTTTTTTTATTTCATGTTTTGATTTGGAATAGAAATGTTATTTCAACTTTGACGATGGTGACGCCAAGTCAACGATCGGGAGATTAAGCTGCAAGAATTTGTTTCCTACAAGCAAGTTTAATGTCTATGATTGATTGGTCAAAATTTACATGACTAAGATCAAATAGTTTATTTGATGCATCACTAGAATTGTAATTAAACCAATAAAAATCATTGAATTGTGATTTAAAAGTGGATGATATCTTGTTGGAGTTGACTAACTAGATCCCACGAGCTTTATATAGTCACACTATTAAACTATATTTGAATGGGTTTCACAGTGACTCATTCAAGTTGAAGATAGCAGAATCAAACTACATCGATTAGTAGAAGGAAGGAGCATGCTGAAAGACGACCATATGCCAAAACAACACCCGGTCCGCACTCGCCGAAAGCTTCTGCCGGCGGCAGTTAGATTCTTCCTCCGTGATGCAGCAGTGTAGCCGACAGGAAGGAGGCGATGCCAGGTAGAATTCTCTCTGGAGAATTGAGCAGGAAATCGACCTCCAAGTAGTTCATCTCGATCGAGCTGATTCCACCAACCTTGGCAAAGTAAGCATTGTTGTAGTATCTGAAAGGCAAATTTGCTAAATTTAGACTCTAAAAACAGGCTGCATCAGCTGGAAAAAGGTGTGCATTTTGACATTCATGTTACGATAATTAGTATGCAGAAGGTAGAAGATACAACATTCTAACAATCATCATAGAAGACCTTTCAAGAATATGATCATACTATAACCAATTCCTGATGTAACACTGCGTGGGATTCGTGATTGATGATGCATTTGTAGCTAAACAGCAGCACTAGCATCAAAGTCTTTCAGACTGCACTAACAGATTTTCACACCTAAATTATTGCATGATTGGAAATAAGAATGATGCAAGAATTCCTCTGAAGGCATCTCCACCTTGTTCTTGGTTGGCAAGAAGGTGGGCAAAGGGAGAAGGCTACCCAAAAGAATCTCAACACATGCTTGAATGAATCTCTTTCCTTAAAAATTACACAACAATTTTCAAGAATTTGATTGGGCGGCATTCCTCCCTGATTCCCAAAGTTTGAAAACGAGAAGAAAAACTCCGAGAAGAATGGATCCACGATCAATAAAAGTAGAATAAAGAGAGGAAACAACCAAGGAACACATGTGATGGAGTTTCAGATTCAAAACTAGTTCTTTGTTGCCATGTAAATCTGAGATCTTTTAGGAATGGATAAAACTTGTAATTTGTGAATTTATGATCTGATCTAACATGAGAATGAGGAATTGCCTCTTCTACAAAGAAGAACGCTGTGAATGCATTCGATTCAACCTCATAATACCTAAAATTTTCAACCCTATTTTATGTATAAAATTTATAATTAAATTGAACCTGTTTATTTTAACACATGATAGTAATTGTTGGAATATTATTTTACATTATTTTAACACATGATAGCATGTTTGATAATTAGACAGTAGAACAAAGCATGGGTGGTGGATCATAGCAGCCCATCTCCAATCGATATCTCTCTCGCACAGAGTACTTCCCCCTTTGTGTCAAACCTCCAAAATTGGAGCTTCTTGCTTTGGATCGAATAAGTAGGCAAACCCAGACATACTTTCATGCCCTTGAACCGCCGGAATAGTAAGCATGTCCTTAATATTATTGATCATATCTGGCTTAGTGTTGGGGTTGAACGAAAGAACCGATTTTTCAAAGTTTATGAGTTGTCCTGAGGCCATTTCATAGTGTTTTAAACACTGCCTGATGCTCATGGCATCCTCGAATGTCACTCTGAAAAACACTAAACAGTTATCTGCAAAGAATAGGTGTGATATACAAGGACACCCCTATTGGCTATTCTAGCGTCCTTAAACAACTTCCTCTGTTCATAAGACATCAGTAACGCAGATAGTCCTTGGGCACAAAATACAAAGAGATAAGACGAAAGTGAGTCACCTGACTAATTCATCTTATTTTAACTTAATTTTTAATTAAATTTATCTAGTCCTACTAAATTTTTTTTCTTATACTAAATATGCAATTTTCAGCTAATCCAACTTAAATTTAATTTAATTCTCAATTGGATTTATCTAGTCTCATTAGGACTTCTCTCTTATATCAAGTATTTAACTTTCAACTAACTCACCTTGGATTTAATATAGTTCTCAACTAGATTTATCCAGTCTCACTCGGATTTCTCTCTTGTGCTAAATGTTCAGCTCTCAGCTAACCCACCTTGAATTTAATATAATTCTCAACTAAATTTGCCTAGTCCCATTAGGACTTCCAATGTCTAGCTCCGCTAGGATTTTCATTTCTCTAGTTTCACTAAGACTTGCATTGCCTAGTTCCCAACTAGGACTTTTCTCTACCTAGCCCCGCTAGGTCTTTCCGTTTGCCTAACCTCAAGTTAGGTCTTCCCTGTTTGTCACACTAAGTCATTTTTTTTGTCTAATCTTAGTTAGGACTTTCCATTTGCCTAACCTCAAGTTAGGACTTTTCTAGTCAACCTTGACTTACTTAACTTCTTTCTCACATATTATTCAAACATCAAAACTAAAGCTTGAGTCACCCTGAACTTAGTCAAACTGATCAACCTTAACCTAAGGACGATTGCACCAACACCCCTATTTTGATGTTTGACAATATATGTAAATTAGGCTAACACATATTAGCCCAACTTCTTTCTTCATCCCATGCCAAAGTATAAATGAGGAATTTCTAACTTGACCCATATATTTTTCTCTCATTTTGACACACATCAAAAACTTTTTTCAAGAGTCTCTTCTTCTCTTGAAAAATCTCTCTCAGAAATTTATTCCTCAAATGAAAATCTCATATCTTTCATTGTTTCACAATGAAAGTTCTCAACTCCCATTGTCTCCTCATCCTATTACAATGAAGATTTTCAATCTTTAAAAATATCACTATGAAGATTTTCAATCTTTCATTTTCTCCAAAGCTCAACCTTGAGTATTCTTTTAAAAAACTATGCCTTTAAGGAAGACCTCCCCCTCAAGACATGTTCTAAACTTGTATCATTGCACCAATAATGATTTAGAATTCCTAAACCTTTAGAAAATTCCAAAATTTAAAGTTTTGAAGTTAAAGATTCAACCTTGAATCTAAAACTTCTCCTTAACTCCAAATTAGTCTCTTTTAACCCTTCTTTCTTATTTTCATCAAGAAAATTTATTTTTAAGTACTTATCAAAGTATTTTATAAGGTTAAAAATAGTTAAATGACCTAAATATAACTTAATGAACTGAAATAAGATATTTCAGCCAAAAACAACATAGCCAATCGAATGGTTTCAAATACCAATCAATTTTGACCGATTGGAGTTGAGTTCCAATCGATTACGTCATGTCCCAATCGATTGGTAACAATGTCAAATCGATTAGAGTTTCTGATTTCTGAAATCAATTTCAGAAATCCATAAATAATTCTATGAAATTCTAAAAATCATGAAATTTCACGTAGACATTATTTATATTATATACTATTAAGGAAAAATAGTTTTGTATGAAAATAATTATCATTTTCAAAGATTAACATAAAATTAGAAATCATTAAAAAATTTAATGTTTCACTCTATTTTGTATCTAACTTGGTCAATGATGATTCTTATCAAAAGATAGACTTCACCAAAGTTTTTCAAAATTTGAAATAATTTTAAAAATCAATTTCCAACCATGATCTTTGGGTTACCTGATTTGTACATTAATTTTTCTCATGATTAGACTTCACATAATCATTTGTTTTGATGATGCTAAAACTAAAAAAAAAATACTAAATCAACATCTTGAGTTTTGTTCATCCTCCTAATATCTCATTTGTATCTAATGTATCTCAAAACGCGTACAAGTCATCCTATAGTTCTTGCGAGATGTGTAAAGTTATTTTCCCTAAACTAAGAAATAATACATCTTTAACTAGGCATTTTGATTTTGATCATCCTACATAGGATATCAACAAATGTCATTGTCCTTAATTTCAAGAAATTAAAAATTTAAAACAATGCATGATTATTATGGCATACATCAAATGAGTATTTTCAAAAGAAAATTTATCATATTCTAATGATACATGTATGATATGATATGTATCAAATATCATGGCAAGATGTAATTGTTGGTGCAGTTTACACTAATAGTCTAACCCTAAGTGTTGATGAATGACAACTAGGTTAAAGTTAGACTTATGTGTGATCTAACGAATCAA
>JBBUKS010003820.1:0-12809 GCA_038050645.1 Hedychium gardnerianum | reverse complement strand
TAGTAGGGGATAGAGCTCAATGGCGTAAAAGGATCCATATAGCCGACCCCACATAGTGGGATAAGGCTCGATTGTTGATTGTTGTTGTTGCTGTATTAATATTATAGGGAAGTTAGGATTCAAAAGTTTTCATTTATTGTTAACTAAAATATGATATTATTTAATAATAATTTTTTATTGGCCAAGGTTGTTACTTCAATATATATCCGACCAATAATGATACAATGTAATATTAATTTGATATTAAACAATTTTAATATGGTATGCCATTAATGGTTTTAAGAATATAACTGTTATTGATGGTCTTTGAACCATCAGACATGCATATCAGAGTTCATATTTTAATTATCAACTAGTAAAAATCATTGGGATAAGCTACATCTTTATTGAGCTCTATGCAATGCGATATTACTAATAATATTCAAATTAATCCAATAAGTTTGTATTAGATTGACTAGTGTTTTATTTGGTTCCCTTCATCCCTATACCTTTCACTTTATTTGGTTCCATGTCAATCAGCACTGGTGGAAAAAAATTTCATTCTGCCCATTGATAGACACGTATCCCTAGTACGTAAGGGAAACTTGTGAACTCTTCATTCATCTATGAGTTTATCCATTGTCCAGAAGACAATCCATCATCTATGAGTTTGTTTGCCATTGTTAGTTCATCCACCATTTGTGAATTCATGCCTTAGTTCAATCGCCATTTGTGAGTTCGTCTGCGAGTTTATCCTTTGTTCACAAGTTTGTCTACGAACGAGTAGTAAGACTATCATTTGTCTACTCATCCGAGCCCATTGTTCGACCGAGCTGAGGACGTCCTAGCCATAGCCCTGTCGCTACAACCTCATCCTTCATAAATTGTGTCCTTGTTGAAATTCGCCTAACACTACAACACCTCCTTTATTTAAGTGTCCCTCTTCTTCTTCTTCTTTCTCCTCCTCCTGCTCTTCACCAAGGCGAGACTAACACCATTTGTTGGCACAAGATGAAACGACATGCAACTGTTTCATTTCGACCGGGGACTAAATCCAACTCTATCTATTGGCACAAGATTAAATTACACTAATATCACTTATTAACTACATTTTTAATTGTTGCTAAAATACATATGTTGATAGTTAAAGTGAAAAAGTTAATGGAAGCAGTTTCATGGCAATATCCAAAACTATTAGGTCTTTGAATTCAAGTTTAAAAGAGAAATGCATTGTAAATCACTATTTTTTATTTCAGTTATTAACTAATTTTACTTTTCACTTTCATTAAAGCTTTTCTACTGTTTTGATCCCGCTAATTCCACCGATATGGTCATGCTTTTTTTTTGTTTGGCCATCCGATACAGATATCAAAATCCATTCTTATTATGCAAACTTCGTAGGGAATCCTATTACTTATTAATAGAAGTGCAATTTAGATTTGCAATTAGATAACTGTTTCTTCAACAGAAAAAAAAAAACTATGGGATGAACAAGACCAGGGCAATACTGTTCACGAGTGGTCAGTGCAAGTAGGAAATGATTTTCCACATATTGATTTGCTAAAGTTTTATGCAAGCATAAACTGGCACTGGCAACTGACTGGCCTTGCTCTGAAAGATCCAAAGATGAAGTGGGAGGAAAAATAAATAAGAGAGCTGCAAGACAAAGGAAAAAAACAAGGTATATCGCTACAATTGCTTTGATACAATGGAAAACTGTAAGGTGTGTTTCCTGTGGGGGGAAAAAACAAGAAGGAAATAGAATGACCGTAAATTTTTCCCAGCTCCACTTTCTCTCAGTTTTCTTATGAGAAAAAACTAGAGAGAAGGAAAAGCCTAAAGAAAATTTTCTCCGGCTTTCCTTTATATTGCTTCCATCTTATTTGGGTGGAAAACTCACTTTCACACAATGGAGCTGAAATTCGAGGTTAAAAAATTTTTAAAGAAAATTTTATTTTTTCAAATTTATTTTTATTTATGTTTTTTTTAGTTTTTAACAAATAAAGTTTTTAAAAAAATTCCTTTCTTTTCCCTTCCATCAAAGGAAACAAAAAAATCATAATCTTTTTCTGGGATTTTTTTCCTACCCTCTTTCTTTATTTAGTTGTTTCCTTTCTTTGAATGAAAAAAGTGTCAGGGTTTCAATTTATGTTCATCTCTTTCAAACTTGAAAAATAGCATCCTATCTAACCAACAAATTCTGAAACTTCAAAAGACACATTTAAATCTGACTGAGGAAATTGAGAAACAGAATAAGTCACAGACCATATCATGTAAGACTTTAGAGTAAATCGTATTGCACTTTCTAAAGTAAGAATATAAAAAGATGAAGAAACATCACAGAGGATCCACAAAACAAACAATCGGACGCCGAGACTTTCATTAATTAAAAAAAGTCGACCAAGCTGCAAGGTTATCTGATTTACTTTGATGCCAGATTAATTTGGTTCAAGTTCAAGAAACGTCCTAAGGCAAAGCTTACCTTAGTACAGCTTCATTTCCTTTCCGAACTACTTGTTCATCAATTAGTCCATTTGCAACCTATAAGAAGAATAAATAAGTGTAAGATACAAGGGAAGAACCATTTGCAACCTTTCAGAACTAAATGGGGTTAGTTTGCAAAATGCTTGAAGGATCAATAAGAAAGCTTACAGCAATGAAGTATGGCATTAAAGTTCCTGTATGTTGGCTGATCAAGGGGAAATACTTCTGGTGTTTTTGCATGACCTACATGATAAAATATAGATAATTACCTGATGCAAGAGGTTACATATTCTTGTTCAACATGTTACTTGACTGACAAAAAGATAAAGAATATCATAATCACAAAATATCATACATGATCAGTGTTTGAAATTCCATATTGCCTTTAGGTATTGACTGAAACTTTAAAAGTCCATGCAGGGGCCCATAGGTGAACCAACATATTTCAGATGATCCCACTTTGATTTGTGAGCAACTTATAGCAATATGTTGCCAAATGACTAGCTACATAACTGTTAGGCAAAGACTAGAAACAAAAAAATGAGACATCCCCTTTTTTGATGTTTTAATCTCATCTTCAGCATTTTTTCTAATTTGAAAAATCATGATTCAGTTTATTTAAATTTATTATGGGCATGAGGGCATAAGTTCTAGCAGTGTTTTCATGAGGTAGAGGGGTATCTATGGAAACATGAACCCTTATTTCTAAATTGAGAGGAGAAAGAGGTTCAAATGCAATGTTGGAGAAGATTGAGGGTTGCTTCAGCAACCTAAGAAGCATTTAGGAAATTCTTAGAATGTCTGAACATCTCCAAATAGGAAAACTAGCAAGAGAGCTAGGATCAGAGACCTTTCCTTTGTTTCCAAGGTAATATTCTGTTTCTATCAAGATTCAATCATTGGAGTTGTTTTTCCTTTTCTGTAAATCCTTATAAATACTTTGTTAAAGCTAGAGGCGGTGAGGAAATGAGTAGAGGTGAGAGGATCTGATAAGCCTCTAGCTTGATGGGCCTAGCAGTGATTTGATCACCAAGCATTCCATTGTGAGCAGTAAACAGAAACAGATAGGAAAAAGGAGAAGAGAAAGTGAGTGGGTGAAATTGGTTATGACTTGAGGTGTTGATCCAACAGGATTATATAAAACAAGTTTGGGCTAGTAAATATCCATATCCAAGAATTGATGAAGGTTAAGGCAATAATTTAGCTTAAAAAGCAAAGGGTAGCCATTCAAAAACACAGTACTTTTTGCTCCTGTTGACTGTTTGATTAGACACTCTTTTGATTTCAAGTAACCTCTGTGAATACATTCTTTGATATGAATATCACATGGATATTTGAGATTAGAGTCTCATCGGCTGCTAATATTCATGTATTTGATGTATGCTTTCAATCATGGAATTATTATTGCAGCATGATTAATTGCTGTTATTGCAGATCACCATTTATATATGCACAGATCATCTTAAGAGTGCTGTTCTCAATAAGAGTGCAAAGAGAAGTTGGTTTGCGCCTCCTAAATGTGACTTCTATTGCACAATTGACAGAAGAATTGAAAGATCCATTTGACCATCATTCTTACAAGATGAGGAAGATTCGGTGAAGGAATGAAGGTGTTATTTGACACAGATGATCAATTGAGGAATGAGCCAAGGAAGAGTGAATAAACTAAGTGGACATTGACCATTGAGTAAGAAACACTGGTTTATCCTGCTGGTTAACATGGTACGTCATTGTTGCATGTACAACAATGCTAAAACTCATGGTAAGTGCAACAACTCTCAAACACTCCTCTTTTGAAGGAAATATACAGAACTGAACAAGAGGGAAATACAGCATATGTAGGGAAGTAGCCAACATGTCACTATCTCACAGATCATACTATGAGTCCATTTGTTTTGCAGAAAATAACTTATATGGTAAATATGTTTTCAAAGGAAAGTTTTTACAGGGAATATATATTTTCCTCGGCTCCAAAATTCACAGTACCACTACTTCTACCCCTCTGCAGGAAGCGAAGGAACTCACCACAGATTCAGCCTCAAAATGGTTGTTGCTGGCCTCAAGCATCTCTATTTCTAGGATGACGATGAACACACTTCAACCTCAAAATGGTTTTCGCTGGTCTTGAGCATCTCTATTTCTAGGATAATGATGAAAACTTTGATTCTCCTCCTTCCTTCTCCTATATTGGCTCACCTGATCTGACTGCCTGCTCTGCATCCCCCACCAGGGCATCCAGGGTTTCTGGTGCCAAGAGGCTGCAACTACTACTTTCCCCTTGAATGGCAATCAGTTGTTTAAATATGTAGGCCACCTTGGTGATACTCGAGAACGACTCCATCAACCATGTCTAGGCCCCACTAGAAAATCCAGGGGCAGTCCATCTCCCATCTCAATTTATGCAACATATTAGTTGCGCCTCCATAGAAAACTGCCTCCTAACACTACCAAGCAACGAAAATGCCAATGACCTTAGCCCCATTAAAAGTCACCCCAAGGCCCTCACCCACAGCTCCAACTGACTCAGCTTCCACGTCAAACTAAGCTGAGGGAAAATGACTTCCACTCGTTTTGAACAGAAGTTATTTTTCCAAAAATGGCATTTTCAGTTGATTAGCATTTTTTTTTTGTTGTTGGCCATGGTTTTCCATTGCCCCAAACATCAGGAAACTAGAAAAATATAAATGAAATACATTTTCCGCAATCAAAGGGACCTTCTAATTGGTACCTCTAATTAGTCTATGACCACATTATCAACAAACTCAGCTTGTCTTCCTTTATCATCTCTGTAATGGGTAACCTATCTGCCAGAATTTTTAAAGATTATTTACATATACAAGAATCTATGTGGTGATTACTTCAGTGATATTTGTTTTTCATTTCTTGAATTGTCTCAGATATTTGTCTCTGAGAAGAAACTTCAAAATCATAGATTATTAAAAATATCATAAAAATTAAGATAGAAGACATTCTTTCATGCTGGACAATCAACATAAAATAAACAATTATATTAGGAGAAGAATGTAATATGCTGGAAGCAGAATAACACAGGTTACCATAATCAATATGTCCTTTGGAATCTCCAAGAAATATTCATCAAATCTACCAAGTATAGCAAGAGGAGCCTCCACTAGGTTTACAACCTGGTGGGAAGATATTTAGATATTGCAAATACACTAAATTAATTCTTGAGCCAAATAAAAGTGTCAATTGATACCTCCTCAACTAAACTGTCTTGCATTATTGCATTGCTGTTAACACTTGCAGCTAATGAGTCAGCATCACATATAATTTTTCCTTTCCGTTCCTGCAATTAAAAATCATAACAGAACATGATAAACATCTTAATTTAGTGTAAGACACTCCAAACAAGGATAGTTGTCCTTTATCTACTTAATAGGCTGCAGATTTTGCCTATCTAATAATAGAATAGTCTAGATACAGGATGAGGAAAACTATATGACCAGAAGTTTCAGATTGAACAATATTCAACTTGGGATTAACACAATATAGCTGTTGATAATCTATCAACCAATTGATTTTAGAGATAGAAGTGTGAGAAAATTGAGTCAAATCAAACAGCACACATATATCTCAAATTAACATTATCAATACAGGATGCATTTGTAAGAATTCTGCATTGCTGTATATTTTTGGTACGTTGGACTGTACATCCACCAACTTGTACCAAAAATAATAAAAATACAATATGTGCAGTATATAGTGCTCTGATAATACCTACTCGGAGGTTGCTTGTAACTATGCATATCATGCAACTCCATCCAACAAATCTTTACTAATAACCCTAGACACCCCAATTACTAGGCATTGCATCCAATACATTAGGGGTGGGCAAATCTAGACCCAAATCAGTAAACTGAACGTAACCTAAAAATTCAGTTTTTTGGTTCAGTCAGGTTGGAAAGTAGTCAATTTTTTCAGGTTCAGTTCAGTTTCAATTTACATCCCAGAGAAACTGATAAGCCAAAACCAAACTGATTAGTCATTAGTAATTATATACATATAAATATCCGCTTTAAACCACATTAACCCTAATATTTAGTATCTATTTGATTAATATCTATATTATTTTCAGTGTTTAGGATGATTAGCAACACTAAAATGATTATTAGTTATTAATTAAATAAATATTGTAAGTGGTTTAGTAGTTAGTATGTACTTGGTTTGCATATATTTTAATTAAAAAATTCAGTTTAAACAAATCAAACCTGAACCCAACCAAAATCTTTAGTTTGGTTCCAGCCCAAATTGTTTTGGTTTTGGGTTAAAATTTTCAAGCCAATAAAACATTTATTTCGGGTTTGGTTCTACCTATGAAACCAGTAAGTTGAACAGTACCCAGGATGTACATGCTTCCTGATAACTGTATTTTTTATTTCGATCCATATTTTTCAATAATATAGCAAGCTAAATAAACAACCGAGATATACCTTCATATTAACCAAGATGCCAGCTTCCCTCATCTTATGCAGGTATGCCTCTGCACTTTCTATCTGAGATAAGAAAAGCATTCAAGTTAGCTCTTTGTTAAGTCGGCCAAAAAAAAAGTAAGTCATTGAAGAATAATGTACAGAAAACACAACTGATGAAATCAAAATCCAATCAACAATGACAAAAGCAATTTTAATTGGTTCAACAAAACAATGAGACAAACGACACTTGATTAAGGTTACCACAACAAGCTTCGATCCTGCCAGCAATGACATTGTGCCAATGCTAGAAGGTGATGACAGATGCCACGGATCAGAATTGATCAAAGTGTGATGACCTAGTATACAAGAAGAAGAAGAAGAAAGAGGTCGGTTTCCAACCTAAAGCAGCTGTGGCAGCAACACAGGAGGAAGAAGGCCGAAGAAGGGGAAAAAGAAGTTTCGTCTTGTTTTGGCATAAGATGCCATTCTATTTCTATTTCAGTAACCCCTTCACAAGCTGTGATCATATCCCGCTCATCATTTCTATTTATATTTCAGTAACCCCTTCACAATCTGTGATCATATTCCACCCATCGGCTCGGCACCATTTGAAGCACAAAATTGTCAACTTTCCAATCGTATTCACCAATAAATCCACAACCCTAGCTCACCACTCTCGAGTGATGACTTTCTCTACCTCACATCCTGCATCCTCCTGAACTCTTTCGCTGTCACTTCTGCACAAAAAACTCAATCTTCAACTTCTGAGATTATCTGTTTCTCCCAAAGAGAATTGGAAGAGGTCAAATATTGAAGAGTAACATTTCTGGAGAAGCATAGAAAAGACATCGGAGAAGATGCCTGAAAGGTGCCAAGTTCCTCTTCTGTGTTGCGTTAAGATAAGTGGAATGCAACTACTCACGATAATTCTACAAATATTAAGCAAGACAGCTTGAAATTTTAAATGATGCCATAATGCTATAAATGTTATATTGTGCACAGAAAAGCATAAATCTTGCTACATTGTAATCTAAAATATCTAGAAACTATTTCATCAATCATTCAGAACATTCTATTATTGCAACTATCAGCATTCCAAGTAATTGATGTTGCATTTTTATGAAAGAAGAGTAGAATGGTCCATATGAAATTATAAACACAAAACATTTTGTGATAGGAACCAAGTAAAAGGTTCTGCAATTTTTTTAAGGCATTCATGTAAAGGTTTTACACGACAACGAGCTAAACAAAGGTGGTATGAAGAGAGGAAGAAAGTGGATGAATAAGGTAGTAACATATTACTGAAACTTGTGGATGGCTTTCTAGGGATTCAGCTCATAACACCGAGATCAGCTTAGCTTTAGATCAGAATGAGACAAAAAGAAAAGAACCATGTTATTCATTTGTTTCCCCCATCCCTTCTCTTCACCATTAAGAGCAACATAAAGATGATGGTAAACGAATATCAGACCTCAATCAAAGATATTTTTTAAAATTTTACAGATTTACCATCTAAGCTTAAATTACTACTCTAGGAAAGACAGGAAACAAAAAAGAACACAATTGCAGAACAACTGCTACCAATGCACACATAAAATTGTGTTAGAAGAGGAACAAATATTCAATAAATCACACTAGAGCAAATCATTCCTCAAAGAGTTCCCCATGGTTAGTTAAATCAAAAATACAACCTTTAAAATAAAAGGTATTTGAAATTAGATATCTTAAAGATTGGCATTACCTCAAGTATGGCCGAGTGCGAACTCCGAAGCCCGCATGTTTGCCTCCCACTATCAATAGGAAAAAGAAAGAAAATAAGTTGGTTTCCACAAAGCAATGATTCTAAGGTCTACAATAAAAACAACATCAACAAACAAAAAACGTGAAATTATTTGGTTCAAGGTTTCTAAGATCAAAAGAGTTATATAGCCAACACAGAACAATTAGACCAAATTATAACCAATCTGCAAAGGAGATAAATTGACAAGTAATTTTATTAACACATAAAGCTTTTACAATTTCATAATACAAAGAGAGACTCTATTACAATGTTTATTTTCAGTCAACCTAGACACAAACATTTGTTTTCCAACACTTTTACAATCAAAAGGAGACAGTTGCAATGAATTTAGAAAGAATTGCAAGGGATGACAAGCAATTGACTGAACAATTCAAAATACCACGATGGTCCAATCTTAAACTAGATTGTATGAGATTCTTGTACAATGATTCACACAAATCTTAAACTTGCCAGAGTTTCTACAGTTTTGGTGTCATATCGTGCTGTGTTAATATTATTTTGATACTTATTAATTCAATTATCGATGATCACATGATTAACTTATTAATTCAATTATCGATGATAACATGATTAACTTTACTTAGTATAAGTTGTAACTTTTAATTAATTATTTTACTATGAGTAACTACTTAGTAATTATAATTTACTTGTATTATAATTATATATTGATAATTATAATTGATTATTTACTTTTTATTTGCTAACAGTCGACTTATAATTATAATTTAGTGACAGTTACAAGTAAATATTTGCTATAAAATATAATACAAGTAAAATAATTACACAAACAATAAATTATCTTGACCCTAATTACTAATTAGCTTAGCATACCTACATATTACTAACAATAATTATGTTGTTAAAAAATTTATAATAAATAAATTAACATATAATTTATGATACCCTATTTACTATGTTAAAGTTTATATATTAACAAGTTTATTAAGTAATTTATTTGTTATAAATTATAATAGTTTATTAGCATTCATAAGTTAGATATTAAGGCCCATCCACGACTTCCGCAGACTCACAACACTGAAGGCCATCAATGACTTTCACATACTCGTGATGTGGACATTGGTGTTCAAATCAGTGACAATGGCCTCAAGATTGGCACAAGTAGGAGCTAAAACCATGCACATGATCACCTGATTCCATCCTCCTCTAAGTTCATCTAATTGATTCCTCTGTGAGCTAACGATGATTCCTTCGTGAGTCAATGAGACAAAAACCTTCTCCAACCAAGATGGCCCCCTTCTACAACCAAAATAACAGTGAAACTGCACAGTAAATTTGTGAAATCACTCTCAATCATAGATAGAAATCTCAAGTTGCTTAATCCCATGTTCTAGTAATCAAATGGAACAGTAAATCTCAATAGTAAACGTGACTTGAGATTTCAGTTCATGACGACCCTAGTATAAGGTCAAGGAGAAATTTGATACAACTGTTAATCAATGTCCAATGCATAGTTGTTAAAGCAACAAGTGAAATTTTCATTGATTAAACAAAATCATTAAAATCATCTAACTTGGAATAGTAAATGCTGAACATATCTAAATGAAGATAAAATAGAAGCTGAAATACAGATTAAGCATAGTAACGGAATGAGAAAAGAACAGTTAAGCTTTTGTTTCTATGAAAAATCACCTACAACATAACTCCTCCAAAATAAAATGGCAAAACTATTTTATTTTATCTAGATAGAAGCTAAAATACCAGATAAGGACAGCAAATGGAATGAGAAAAGAAATGGATAGGTTTTTGTCTCTACCAAAAAATTACCAACCTTGAAACTCCTCCAAAAGAAAAAGGCAAAACTGTTTCACCATGTAGTGCTAAAATCCAGCGAATTGGCCTACTAAACAAGACCTATATGTGAAAAAAGGTCAATATCTTAAAATTAATTGGAGAATAAAGTATATGGCATAAGGCATGAAAATAGAGTATAAACAAGGTTTCAGGTAACATAATAACAATATTAAAAGATTGAGAAGAAGTGCCTAGTAAGAAATCAGATAATCCATGATTGTGAATATACGCACTTAGAGAAAAAAATATTGCGAAAATTAGAATTTCAAAATTAACCATACATATGCAAGCAGATTTTATCTGTATCAGATGACAAATATGTATTGGATGGCCTGAATGAATGGCTCCCTCCAACTGAACATAAATATATCTAATATGTCAAGTAAATATTTCCAAGACATCGTGGAAATTTGAACAACAAAATACTATGCAATCTAATTAGCACATCAAGCCAAGAAATCAAAGTCCAACATTTGTGTAGATTGAAGTAGTCTCTTTACAACAAGACTTTCACGAAATTTCATTACTGTACCATATATTTCAGCCCCAACACTAAATAAATTTTGTTGAGGGCTATGTTAGACCCTGACAGACAGCACAAAACAATATCAAAGATCATTGAGCATGGACCATAACTGCATTTGTTATAAGTCTAGGTCATCAACTAGCAATGATATAGACTACAGTAGCAGAACAAATTCATGTTTTCGACCTCAAATAATACCCCTAGCTTGCTGTTATATTATCACAGTATAGTTGAACTTAACCGCTCTTCAATGTAAGAAGCATTTAAAATTTTGGTAGGAATATCTCATTGTTGGACCAGTAAAGAACTGAAAAAGAACTGAAACTGGCACCATCACATATCACTCTTACGAGAAATAAAGCAAAGCAAAAAGTGATTAAAACAAATAAATTTTAAGTTTTAGTGTATACTATGCATCGATATGAAACAGTACAAATCATATTGCAGAGTGGCTGATCACATTCAGGTATCTTTTCACTGTACCGGCCATTATAATTCGTAATTATAAGTGTTGTTGGTAAGAAAACCATCCTATTTTAAGTAGTCTATACTCTATTATGAGCTCAGCTTAGCAAGCTTATGCTAGTATACAAACTGTAGCACCAAGTAGAGAGGTGGATAACACTAAATATAGTGATATAAATCCAGGATAAGCTGTTGTTGTGTTGACACTATTATCACAGTGTTGACCTATATGACTTTTGCAAGTACATATTTTTTTTACATTGCTCTTTATATAATATTTTGGCTCTTGATCAATTACAAACTTAACACTCTTATGACAGTAGTATGCAAAATAGTGCAAGAAGACCTCAAACCATAACTAAGATGTACTTTTCATGGACCAAATCAAATAAGGAAATGAAATAATCAACACAGCATAAAAGAAACCTAGCCATCGAAGCTTGTAGACATTTTTGACAGTAGTATGCTAGAAATTCAGTAAAGAAAGCATATTGTGCAAAAACTTCACATTGATGTATTTGTTTCGAGATAAACTGATGCAATTATTAAGTCCAAATTGCTGAACAGAATGTTAAAAGGTGGCATACCTGGGAATTCCATCTCATCGATTTTGGAAAAGAAATCATAGCCAAAATACTTGGTAGACCTTCTACTAGAACCTAGTAATGCCAAAAAGCAGATTAAAGCAATATTCAAATAGACTCCTGTAGGAAACAACATATCATATTGGTCAAAGCCTTCCATATAATGCAATCAGAGATGGAATCATGCCACTGATTGATTCCCAATTTTGGAATATATAGACTAATGTCATTGGATACAAAAAGCCCCCTTGAGAAGAAATGACACTTAAGACAGAAGAATTGTATAGAAAAGGAACAAAGGAAACAGTCTACATCTCAAAAGTTTGATAATAAAATGTAGTCAGAAGAAGTTCAAATGTCTCAGAAAACAATATAATTCAAACTTATAGACAAAGCTATGAACCTCAAACGTGGATTGTTTTGATTCCTTGACCCTAGCATATACATACTCAGTCTTTCCTGCAAAAAAAAAAAAAGAGTAACAACAAATAACATTTTTGATTCATTATCGATCTTAAGAAAGCACTACTTATAAGATCTGAATTTGAATAACGGATTCTGTAAACAGAAACTCCATAGTTAAGCTTGCATGAGTCTCATAAAAGTCATATAAAACTTATTTTGACAGGAGACACCAAACCAAGTTCCTTATAAGGGATTTTTAACAAGTGCATGTTGCAGTCACCATAACACTGGGTTTTTCCACCATCTCCTCACTCTTTGAA
>JBBUKS010003794.1:0-12810 GCA_038050645.1 Hedychium gardnerianum | reverse complement strand
CCTAGCTACCAGAAGCTGTTGAGGAATGCTTTCGAGACGAGCCTGTTGCCGCTGTTGAATGCGCCGCCTGCTTCGCCGACCCAAGCAGAGGACCAGGGCCCATTCCTCTCTATAGTGAGTTGCAGATCCCTGTATGTATCTGCTTCCCCACTCAAGTATACTGGATCTGTGATCTTGTCTCGTATGTTTGGATCATTACCTGCAAAATCTTTTTATTATTTATATACAGAGAGTTTTGTTAACCTGTACATTTTATTCTGTACAATTAGCTGAGATGGTCACCTGTACATCATTGATCAAAATATGTGTGATATGATCAGTGATCAAGATTATATCACTTCAACGGATGTATATGGTTGTGTAAACTATATATATATAGGTCCCAACGTAGGTATCGAAGGCTTAGTCAACACAAATACTTTCTGATTCCGAACTGATTCGACTTCCCAGCTGAGCTGAT
Source organism: Hedychium gardnerianum (assembly GCA_038050645.1). Taxonomy (NCBI): domain Eukaryota; kingdom Viridiplantae; phylum Streptophyta; class Magnoliopsida; order Zingiberales; family Zingiberaceae; genus Hedychium; species Hedychium gardnerianum. The sequence continues at coordinate 12,350 of JBBUKS010003794.1, read as the reverse complement.
CTAAACCGCCCGACTAGGGATTCGTTGAGCTACCAACTTCTTGATCTCCCAAGTCCCTGACTTCTCTATCTTCTTGGTCACCCGATTATCGATCTATCGAGTTGTTAATTCATCGACTTCCTGAGTAATCTCTCGACTTTTTAGCATACGAAGAGACATGACAAACCAACAGACACACAGCAAGTGAAGGGACACGATGATCATTATAATATCTTTTATTAGGTGCATCCTTTGAATGCATAAAAAGTACCCCTCGACTTTCTCTATAGATATGTCCCTCTAAGAAATCAGAAGATTGATCTATATTAGTGGGACGGTCAAACGGATTAATCCACGGTGGGATAGGTCGATTCATGAAAAACCTGTCATATGGCAGGGTAGAAAGGGACACCCCATTATTTTGGCCGATTAAAAAAATTTCAATCTAACTCAATTCAAGATGGATTACGAGTTAAACGAATCAACTCACGAGTCTATCAAAAAATTAAAAAATATATAAAAAGTTTAAATTTGTATATTTGGGTAGTAGATTAGATGGGTTAAATCCACAAGCTCATAAAAAAATTATATATATAATATTGATTTTTTATATTTGGATTATGGATTAGCCGTGTGTTAAGCTGATTAAGTTTCCATTTTAATTTTAAATTAAAAAAAAAATCAACACGTGGACTAATCCAAGTCTACTGTGAGTTGATCCGCACAGGTCAATCCAGTTAAACCGATTTTAAAATAAATTAATAAATTTTAATTTAATTTATTTAAATTATTAAATTATTTGACCGGAGAAATCAACCTAACAGATCCGCGACTCGATGATGTCATCTACTTTACTTTATCGTTTCTCCATTAATTTCTCCACTTTTTTTTATCTCTTTTCAGACTCCCACTCAGGCATCGGAGAGACACGTGATGTGTGTCTATCGTATCGAACCCGAAGTTGATCGGCGAAAGCTACTTTAAGTAAGTAAGTTCTACGGAGATTTGACCCATTCCTCATTTTCGGATCGGAACTCACCTGGACCCAAATTGTAGATATGATGCGTGACGGCGTCGAGCGTGCCGGCGCCGGAGTCCTGCAGGAGCTGCGCATACCATTGCTGCTCGAAGAAGCCGCCGGGAGCGACCAACAACGCCTCTCGTCGCGAACCTCTGTACAGCTCTTTCAGAACAGCTTTGAGCGCGATCAAATCTTTGGCGTATTGCTCGGCGCTGACACTCGCTGCCACACCTTGCCCGCTCAACTCATTGCCTGATCATCATCATCATCATCATCATCAAGTCTCAGTCGTTAACTACCTTCCCTTCTCTTAGGAAAAGAAAGAAAGAAAGAGGGATTACCCAATTCCCATGAATCGACATTGTATCCTTTCGATATCGAGTACTCGATGAAGTCTCGAGCATTGGTGGAGTTCCAAGCTCCCGCCCACTGATCGCTTTGTGCCCGGTGCCTCCCGTATAGTGCATTTAGACCGAATGTCGTGACGACTCTGTGGCAATCAAATTGTCGAAATTAACGACGGAATTAAATTTGAGACTTTTGAAGAACTTACCCGGTCTTTTGAAATAGGTGGTTTATCTCGTCCCACCTTGCCATGCTCAAGCATCCTCTAGAGAAGCCGAAGAGACCGTAGTCGGTCTTGGAAAAAGGAAGGCATGGAGTCCCTAGATTTGGCATGCCATACACGACTTGATCTTGCAAGGAACCTCCCACTCTTATCCGCAATGGACTAAAAGCTGAATTGAATAAGAGGGATCGAACAATTAATGTGATAGAGCTTCTAGCTAGGAACATCATGCATGAAGAACAGGAAGGGATTAATTACCTCGAATGGATTTTGCGAGAAATGGATGAGACAAGTTCTGAATTAAGCACCACAACCATGGAAGCCAAAAATTAGTTGTGATGAGATTGCCTAAAACGATACTAAAAGGATTCTCACCAGATTTAGGATTGAAGAGTCTCCCCATGGACATTGATCGTAGTTACACTTCTCGCGCGGCCACCAATCGAGAGTCGCGCAAACAAAAGTATCACTGGTTTCGGCCACTAGATCAGACCCCCCCTTCACTATGATTGCCACATCAGGGTGTTCTTGAGCTGTAACTTGAATGATGAAGTAGAGGAACAATGACAAGAACAGAAACTGAGATCTCATTTCTTCAACCCCGCTGCTTTGGTAAACACAAGGAAAGGGAAGAACAGTTAATAGAAAGTTCATATTCTTTCAATTCTGATGCTTTGATACTGCAAGTGAAGAAGATATTTATCGCCTTCTTTGTGTGTTTTGTGTCTTACAATCAAATGTACCTCTGTAAACCTAAAAGAAGAGCTTCTGGAAACAAGAAATCATTCCAAATCTGCACCAAAACCAAGCAAAGAACAATGGTTCTAAGAATGGCAATCACCTTGTGCAGGGTTTCAGCTCCTCCCAAGAACAGCAAGAGCTCAGTCAAAATGCAGCGATCTCGATCGCGATCCCTCTCGGATTCCAGCAAGATCCAGTAAACTAAACAGTGAAGTAGATTGGATTCCCTCAGGAATCTGTTTATTGTAACTTGATTAGCATCACACACTCTCTGACACATAATGATGAATATAAAGATCTTCCACTGTACCAATAATTGTTCTTCTCTTTCATCGTTGAGACTACCACAAAATTCTTCAGGAACAGGTGGATTGAGCTGTGGAGAAAACAGCCATGGGAGTCTTTATCTCCACCATGTGGAAAGTGGGATATCACATTGGATTGGACAGGGATGTGTGTGGTTCTTGTAAGCTCTTTCTTTGCCAATAATTGACTGGAAGAACAGTTGGAGAACTTTGGAGTTATATAAGTTGGTAGCTTGCATGTGATATCAAATGGCAAGATCTTCGTAATTTTTAGAAGATCTAAGATGGGTTTAGTGGTCTTATGTTGAGAGGGAAGTGGACAACTAACTTGACCCTACACAATTACAATTTACAGATGGATGAAGAAGACATGTGATATCGTTATCTAAAAATTTCACATCCATTTTTTTTAATAGATAGTTAATCTAAAAATATTAGACTAATTGCCCAAACGTTAATATATATGATAGAAAATAATAATGTCAAAAAATAACTTGACATTAGCTGCTATATTAAATTCTAAATTAGTCGACTAATTGTCTCCAGGGAAATGGTGCATTGGCAGAATACTATAGTTATCAAACAGGTTAACTCGGGATGAGACAGGCTGACCCATCATCTTAGTGGGTTGGGAAATCTCTAACCCAATCCAAGGCGAGTTTCGAGTTAGGCGGGCTAACCCGGAAAGATTTCATCAATCAAATATATCTAAAAATAAGTATTTTAAATATAAATGGACACAAACAAGTATAAAAAATATTATTTTTATTTTAAAATTATGATAAAAAAAGATAATAAATTAACATAAAATTTGATTTACATGTATTTCTCAACCCCCGGGTCAACCCAAGCTCGCCGCGAGCCAACCTGCGCGGGTCGCAGGCCTAAGCGGGTCGGCCCGCGACGGTTTGGCTAGTGGCGGGCTTAGGTTGATAAAATTTCAACCCAATCCTCTTAAATTATTTGGCGGGACGGGCCAATCCGACGAGCCCAACCCAAATTGACGACTTTACAGAATACCTTTTCAATTTTAAATAACTTGACATTAGCTACTATATTAAATTCTAAATTGGTCGACTAATTGCCTCCAGGGAAATGGTGCATTGGCATAATACCTTTTTAATTTTCTAGATATTTAAGGATTGAATCTTAACTTTTGTGAATTAACGAATAAATTTTTCTTAATGTGTAGTTGACTTACAAATACTAGACTAATTGCTCGTCTGCTATAAATATTTTTTAATTTACTCAGATGATCGATAAATAATTGGATATCTGGTGTCAACTAAATAAATAAATTAGTCAATTAGTTATATGAATAGGGTAATTCCACATAGTAGTAGTTATAAAATTGTAACTTTGTAATGTTTTAACAATTACAATTTCATAATTACTATCATAATTATAATAATTATGATTTTATAATTATTATAATATAAATATTATTGAATAAGATAAATTTGTATTATAATAGTTATAAAATTATAATTGTTATAATATTGTAATTGATCGGATAATTTAAAATTTAATATTTATGATAGGAAATAATAATGTCAAAAAATAACTTGAGGGTAGATATGATATTTTAAAATGACAGATAAGTGGGGCGGCTGTTAATAAAAAAAAATGAAAGACTGGCGTCACCCTGGTGGTTAAAAAAAAAACTTTTTAAATTTTTTAAAAATATATTAGAATATTATGCTTGGTTTGATTTAATAATAACTGGACCGGGCCCAGCACAACTTAAGGTCTCTGTTTGGGTTATTGGAAATCTCGACCCACGGCCCAAAGAGAAACCGAAACAGGCGCCTAATTCACATGGACGGCCAGGATCACAAGTGCTCCGTTACGATCACGTTCTATATCAATCTTAAAGCACCGTGGCATGGCAGCCGCTTCGCAAACCCTATAACCCTCCCCTGCGCAGTCACGCTTCGAGCACACTGCGGATGGCGTGGCGAGGTTCCTTCTCGCGATCGTTGCTCGCCGCCGCGCGGTCCTCCGCTGCCCGGTCGACGCCGGCGGCGGCGCGAGCTCCGCCTTCGGCAGTACCTCGCCTCCAGCGCCGCCAGCCTTCGTTCGCTTCACCTCGGTAATCCTCGTAACCTAAAGACCTCGCTAGTTCGCTGTCTACGCTCCAGTTCTTTAGATTTTTTTTTTTTCAAATTGTCGTAGGAATCTGGGAGAGCTGGGGTGCATGCAGTCCTTCCTTCCGCTTTACAGCACGGTGGCCGCTCCTCGACTCACCTCCCACCTGTTGGCCAGCGTGAGGGCGTGCTGTGAGCTTTCTCAGGGTACCTTCCGTCGCACTTGTCAGGATCGCTAGTTAGTCCCCTCGATGTTTTATTTGTTCTTATAAAAAAGGAATTTTTTTTTCGCTCCGGTTTGATCATTGTGGTACCTGTGGTTCCTGTATTGCCATGATTATCTACACTGCATGCATTGATTTTTTTTCCCTGGTTCCTTTTATTGGACTTTGTGTTTTGGTTGATCGAAAGAAAATGCAATTGAGATTTGATAGGGAAAAATGGAAAAGATGGTTGATGGAAGAGACGGGCGTCATTCAGTGGGAATCAATGTGAAAGCCCACGTAGGTTTCCTCTTTTTCCAACTGATCTCCAAAAATGAATGATTAAAAGAATTATTCTAAGGGGAATAATTGAAGATACAATTCATTTGAGGAACGGATTATTGACGTTTTCTACAAAGCTCTGTTTTAGTTGATTAGGTCTAAGTTTTTTTCATTTTAATGTCAATGTTGTGATTGATAATATCACAGTTAGATGTCTTCTTTTTCGTAATTCATTTATTCTTCTTTCATTCATTGGTTTAGTTAGTTATTAATTTGCAATAGTAAAAATGCTTTCTCATAAGGATTTTGATAATAACTAGTGTGGATTATATTATTAAAGAAATCCTACATGTTTGCCCAGAAAACTCAACTTTTGACTAAGTTATGATAGTCTGTGATGTATCCAGTAGAAGAAAAGAGCGGTGACATATTTTTGCATAGCTTTGGTCAGAGCAAGAATCGTTTTCTTGTTCAAGGCATGATATTGACGTTTTCTATGTTTCATTGTGTCTCTGTTTTACCAAATTTGATGGAAAGAACTAGAAAATGCGTGCATCATAAAAATTTAAGAAGGGAAGAGCTAGTGGTTAGACTATACTGAATGTTATGATCTGAAAGGACAGAGAAAATAATGTAATTATGAACTAAGCACTTATCAGTTTGAGGCAGCATCACGTATTATTAAGTGGCAACAAGTTATTCAATAAGGAACTTCTCAATATGCATTATTAAGTTGCCCACTTAGCAAGAACTAACGTGCTTGACTGATGCTCACTTGTCTCATATATGACAAATTGTTTCACGTGTAATTTAGGAGGCTCTATTTTTCCTATTGCTTATCCGCACACCAGTAGATATAGATTAATGATTATCTGAAAATATAGATGAGTTTTTAAATTCGTTTTGTTCAGATTTGTAGGAGGCCCAGGACTTAGCAACTGATTAATCTAGGTATTATGGTAGCAAGGCTAACTGGTGGTCAATCATATATATTGTAGATTTTAAAAGATTAAGTCTTATCTGCCTTCAGCAATTGATCAAATCATTAATGTAGCTATTGGTTATCTAGATTTAATGCCCATATTTTCAGAATTCTCAAATATGAGAGAATTGAGGTCTTTCTGGATTTCGTTGTGCATCAGATTTGTGAAACTCATTAGATATCATGGAAAAACTAACATACATTTGAACAGAAATGATTTGGCCAATCTCTTATTGCAGTTTATGCAAATTCTTCAACATATAGAATTCCATGTATGAAACTGAAATATCTAATGCAACATTTTGTAGAGGCAGAATATTCCCTTTCTTCATCATATTCATGTGATGCCTCATTGTCTTTCAAGGCAATTCTCTATATCCTTATTGGACCATGACTTAGTTGAATTGTACTTAGACATCTAACTGTGACCTCAAATACAACAGTCAAACTTTTGTCCCTTTCCACACAACAATAGTATGGAAAGCTGTGAATGCACGAGTTAGATCACCTTATGAGCTCATACAACAGTTCCATTCCATATTAAGAGCATTTAGGGAAACTGTTGTCTCTCTGTCAAACATTGAGGCTCAATATCTCATGAGCTCACACAACAATGAGAATGTCTGTTGTCTCACTTTTGCACCCTAAAAAGATTTATCTTCTCTAAGTTTGTTATATCGTAAGCTCATTTTTTTTTCAGTGTAAGGTCATCTTAAATTTATCTTTAAGAGGATCCCCTAAAATGTTCTAGGCTCCTATCTATTGACTGAACTAGGAAACGAAGGTCAAATATGTAGGTTGTGTCTATTTCTTTAATGTAATAACGAAAATAAAAATGATAAGAAATAGTCAAACATTCAATTGCAATTTTTTCTGCTAACAATGTGATTGCCCCCTGAAAACAAGTTGTAATGTGTGCAGGTACTTGAGGAATTAAGGATTAGCTGTGCTTCCAAGAGGAGGCGAGATCTGGATTATCATTTTGTGGAATGGAAGAGTAGGAGTACCAATGATTTATTTTTGTTTTTAACTTAGACATTGCATGTGCATGAATAAGTAAACTTCACCTTGTGTGAAGAAAAAAAAAAAGGATGTTCCACAACACCAAGATTTTAAACATTAGCCAAGTAATGCCTGCTATTTCTTTTTGTAGCACTGTGCATTCTTTCTACAATTGAATAAAAGAATCATGGTGTTTCTTTGTGTGCCATCGATAGCATTGTTTCAAATAGCAGACACAAGAATTTATAGTGACCATATTTTATCTTCTTCATGTACAATTTTTTTTAGCAAGTATGGTTCCATAGTTTCTTACATAATAGTTTGATTGGAAACAAACAAACAAACAAAACACCACTGCATTAAATGATCAACACTGGATAGGTAACAAAGTAGATCATCTTTGATATATTACAGTACTTGCGATACTAAGCAACCATGGTAGTAAACAAGCAATTCTCAGCACATCGAAATCTACATTGGGTGCCACTACTGTCTTAATACATTGTGTCCCTTGACATCCCAAGGGAAAACTACCTGACATTTCACTCGCTTCAAAAAGACCCAAACATGCATCTTATTGCCCAATTTTAACTCTGATGGACTTCTTCGAGTGTCACGACGCAACCAAATTTTTTACATAGCATAGATCATCTCTCCACTGCTCTCGACGTCGAGGTCAAGATCGGAGTCGAAGTCCTCCATATCATCATCATCGAGATCAAGACTGCCAATCAGGTGTTGGTTGAGCCCACTGGTACCAGCTGCAGGGATTGTCGCTTCGGCTAAGATCTGCATTATTGCATCGCTGCTTTGCATTGGTTGTTCGGGCTCCTCGTACTGGCTACTCATTGTGTTCTCGTCCATCAGGTCTGAAGGAAGGTTCTTAAGGAACCACTCGTGGTTGCATATCTCAGGAATTGTTATTCGCTGCCGGATGATTAGTGATCGTCAAGAACGCAAAGAACATTCATAAAATGGACTAGATGATGATGTTACTGCTTGTGTTCCAAACTGAAAGAACTTACCGTCGCAGGATTGGCAACAAAAATCCTTGAGATCAAGTGTTGGCATTCCATCGATATGTGAATGTAGTCTGGAATCGAATATTGTACACTCAATATACGCTGCAACGGATCATGATTAAGTTTGATGATGCGAATGTAATATCCATGTAGGAACATGTAAACAAATTTTACCTGTATCGTCTTTCGGAAATTTTTAGGCTCGTCTGGATCCTCAAAGGGATATGCCCCGACCAACATTACGTATAAAGTAACTCCACAAGACCACACATCAGCTATCTACAGGCAGTTGTATAGATGTTATGAAGATTATAGAAGTTAGAATTGAGGCACTAAACCTGAGACAAAACATTAGCTACCAAGTAACAACTTATGAAACATGAGACACTAAACCGAGAAATGCGGCACCTTCAACACCGCGAATTACTTTGTAACAACTGCAATATTTCGATCTTGCAATTTTATAGAGCTATCAGTCCCATAAAAACATCACAACAATAAGAGAAAATCTGTATTCAGATCATTAAGCAGAATAAGATGTTTAATGCTTCCTATTACAAGGCTGCAAACATATCGCTCAAGGCCGTTCTTTCTTTAACATGGTTCAACCGCAAGGAATGAATGAAACAAAATTTTCTGAAGAAATAACACTGTCGATAAAGTCTATTGAGAGAATGATGGATGGAAGACACTAGATTCTTGAAAGAATACATGGCACGATGATCGAAAAACGGGAGGATATATTAGAGATCTTTCTGGTGATGAATTGCAATTTACTTATTCAACTACTTGATTTGGATGCTTTCATCATGTACTGAATGTAGAAATAGACATTTTAAAGATGTTTAAGGCTGCTGACAATAAATAATTATATAAACTCAATTCTCTAGCTAGACAATTTGAATCAATTAGAGTGAAAAGTATAAAGGATAGAAGTTAACCTAATAAACTTTTAGTTTATATAATAAAACATGATTTTTGATTTGAATATTACAAGTAATATATCTTTATCATTAGAAGAGATTAATGGAGGGATAAGATCCAAATAGTTGAGGCATGCATTAGCTTATTTAGCATAAAACTAAAATACAGTCATGACAGATTATAGAGAAATATATATATATAACTTGCCTTGCCATCATATTCTTTCTTGAGTAGCACTTCGGGAGCGATATATGCAGGAGTACCCACAGTTGACTTTGGTTGCGAATGCAGAACCGATGACTGAAATACAGAATTTTGGCAACTCGGTGAAGATATAGTCCCTTGTTTGAGAATCTAATCCTATTAAAAAATAACCTAATACTGATTTGTACCTTTGAATATCCAAAATCACATATCTTTAGACGAGGTGCATGGCTTCCATCTAACAAAGTGTTCTCAAGCTTCAAATCCCGGTGACATACTTGCTAGAAAACAAAAGATTTAAAAAAAAACAGTTAGGCAGATAATGCGTATATTGAATTCGACAATAGTTTCAGTAACATACCATTGAATGACAGTAGCTTACTCCGGATATAAGTTGCTGGAAGAAGAACCGTGCCTTCAAGAAAAACGAAATTGGGACCAATTTATGATGAAGTAAAATATACGTAACAACAAAAATATGATGAAATAGAACCTCATCCTCACTGAAGCGCCCCGCGTCACAAATACGTTCAAAAAGCTCACCACCAGAAGCATATTCCATAACAATAGCGAGATGGGTCGGAGTTAAAATAACCTGAGGATATTTGGAGCAAAGAAAACTAATGAAGAGTTAGATTTTCTCCAAACGAAAGAAATTTATAATCTAAAATATAAACTTACCTCTCTGAATCTGATGATATTAGGATGCCTCAACAACCGATGGTTAATTATCTCTCTTTTAACATTTTCATCTATCTGCACAAAGGAAAAAAAAAAAAAAACAAGACAGCATAAAAATGTGTTTGTTACGTATGTAATTGAAATTACGCTATGATTTAGCTAATGATTGAGCATATAGCAAAAACCTTGACAAAAAGAATTTCCCTAATGGAATTGGCAAGGAATATGATACTTATTCTTAGGAGATGGAATAAAGTAGGTACAGAATAGGAATAAATACTCCTGTTGGTTCATGTAATAAGAATTTCAACATATAAGTATTCTTAGACTTTATTCAATGATTAGCTAAGAAGGATTGAGAAAGAATAATAATTACTGAACCAGAGTGAAAAAGTAATAATTCTAGGGATAACAACAACTCTCTAGTTCATTTTGCAACCAAATGAAGGAATAACTATTCTCATAAAATTCGGGAATGTGTAATTTTAGGGATTGTCGTGATATGAAATCGATACAATAGGAATGGAAGGGCCTATTGCTAGAAACCAAAATGAAGTGATTGTGCCAAAACTACAAACCAATTTAACTGTCCATCTTCATTTGACCACCATCTATTAGGCGATAAATCACTTGAGAAATTAATTTATACATCTATAAAGAGATTCAGAAAAATATGAGCCTTGGTATTCTTCAAAGATGAAAACAAGCTCATGTCACTATCCCAGATACAAAATCTTATGCTTTGTGCATCATCTAATAGAAAATTAAATTAAAAAACAATGATTGTGCACAAAAGAATAGCGATAGTGAGTGAAAAATATGATGATTTCAACATGATATGAGAACAATCAAAATGGTCCAACAATGATTGTGCAATCGAGCACAAATGAGTATCAATAATACAACTGTTAGGCCGTTGCTGACATCAAGATTCATGAACGTAAGGACCAAGACTTCTTCGTATATTGAGAAAAATGAAAGTTAAATTGTGACAAAGGACTGTGTGATACATAAATCATTCTTCATTTTTCAGTGAATATACTACCACTGCTACTGTGACCTAGTAAATTCTAAAACCTATCAAACATAACTTAATCAAAGACAGTACACTTGATATTTAGGCCTTGCAGGTAAAGATTAAATACAATGAAGTTCATATATAGCTCAAGCCTACAAGTCCTACAAAAAGAAGAAAAAAAAAATTTACTGGAAAGAAAAACCCTGACTAGATATGATCCTTATACCTCGAACGAGCTAGTTGAAAAGGGACAGAACAGCATGATTGCTATTAGGGCAGACTACTACTACTATCACCCAGATTCAGCAAGATATATGAAACACAATGATAATCGACTTCAACAAAAGTAGCAGCACCTGAACAGAATAATTAACTAGATAAAAAAGAATTCTCAAACACTGCAACTGCCCATCTCTAGGATCTAATTTGCCAGAAATTAGAGCATTTAGCATCAAATTACCCCCAAAAATTAACGTTCAACGAGAAAGGAAGTATCACAACTCTCTAAATCAACAGAACTAACTACAAATCCATCAAAGGTAGGGATTTGTTAACAGATAAAAACACGAACAGAAACGGTACGGAATCAACAGTCGACCGACCTTCTCGCCTCTCTCGATGTACTTGACGGCGACGAGCTCCTTGGTCTGCTTATCCCTCATCAGCCGGGCGATCCCGAAGTTCCCCGACCCGATGTCCTTCACCAGCTCATACCTATCGCTGTCGTGCATTATCGGCAGGTCCATCCCCGGACCGACCGTTAGCGCAGCGCGATCCATGGCTTTCGCATCAACTTTCCTCTCCTGATTCCAACCGGAGCCCGATCAGATCAAGCGCCTCCTCGATTCGGCTACTCAGAAGAACCTTCTGCACCGGAAAGAGATGCGCCGTCCCCGTGAATCGTTCGGGAGCTGAGATTGATCCGCTTCCCCGGCTCCGCCTCTCTCTCTCTTTCTCTATCTCGGGAACAACATATAAAGTGAACAAAAATATCTAATTATGTATATAATATATATATACAATTTAGTGGATAAAGAATAAAATATATATTTAGTAATAATAAAATTGCATATCCAAACATTTTCCAAATAAAATGAGAAATCCGCCAGCCGTCATTTCCAGAAATATATCAATGTATTAGTAGATTTAGCAAAATCTATCAGTGAACTAAATTACATTATTTATTTTTTTGTTTGAAAAAAAAAAAATCCATGCTTTAAGATAAGTACGAGCGGTCTTGCGTGGCAATTGGGATAAAAAGTCAAAGAGATATTTCGTTGCGTCCTTCCGTCTCGACTCTCGATGCGCATATTTACAAAAAGATCCTTCTT